>CAKNXH010053391.1:0-59501 GCA_932178445.1 Andricus quercusramuli | reverse complement strand
CACCCTTTCTGTATTACGGTGGGGGAGGGGGGGGGGTGCAAGGAATGGAAACCGAGAGACTCACAATTGGTTGACGTTTAATGCTGAGAAGTTCACCAGCCCTCAGCAGCGTTGTATTAGGTAGAAGTTCCCATGTTTCGATCGGCTAATTCCCGGCCAACCTCTAAACGACGAGCCAATAACTCTTTTTTTTTTTTTTTACGCACAAATTTTGTTCCATCGTCATTTGGCCGTAAAATTGAATTCATGGATTTTTAATTATTTTTTGTAATAAAAATGTGAATTTTCGATTTTTCGAGAAAATTGAAAAAGTCGTTATGATAATCTTGTAGGGCGTGCAAAGAGAAACACTTTTCTTGTCCAGACTTTTTTTCGTATAGTGCGTTGTTTGGCTGAAAATGTTAATTTTCGTTTCTTTTTTTGGATTTTGAAAATGCCGTAACTCTGAAAATTTTGATTTTATCAAAAAATGTCATGGGAATAAATTGTTCGAATTTTTGAAGAATATAAGCGGCCGTACGTATGATTTTCAAATTTTGAAAAAAATGGTTTAAAAAATTTTCAAAATGCTCTCACTTTTTGAGTTTTCATCCAAAATGGCTGGCTAACGAACTTGACCTTCATTTTAGGACACTTGAAGGGTATACCGAAGCCCAATCTCATGGGTTAATTCCTTCGAAAGTTATCGTGCCAACAAACTAAAAATCTACAGACTAACAGACAGACAGACAACCAGACAGACACATTCGTAAAAATCTGTTGTTTGGATTCAGGGGGTCTCAAAACGTGGACATTTGACAAAAACCGGGGGGGTCAAATTTTGCACAAATCTAATACCTTCTCTGGATGAGAATGTAAAAAACCCACACAGGCTAAAAAAATGTTTAAACTAAAAGTTATAAAGATAAGTTCATCAAATACGAAAATCAAAAATTTTTAAAATTCGCTCTATTGCCAATTTCGATTATTGGGTCTTGTGGATTTTTCCTAGTGTATTTCTATATTTAAAAGAACCATACATGCTCACAAAAATATTTCAACTACATGTTATGAAGATAAGTTCATAAAATACTAAAATAAACAAATTTTAAATGTACTGTATTGCCAATTTCGATTCCTGGGGCTTGTGGATTTTTTTTCTAGTGTATTTCTATGTTTGAAAAACCCACACATGCTCACAAAAATGTTTCACTACAAGTTATAAAGATAAGTTCACAAAATACGAAATACAAAATTTTAAAAATTCGCTGTATTACCGATTTAGATTCTGAATTCTGAATTGAATCTCAATAAAATTTTAAAACTCTACAAACAAGAAATGTTTGAAACCTTTTTATCGAGCGCGGGTAACCAAGCTGCATGTCGATCGATTCCAAAGTAATTATACTTTTTTAGGACCCCAATACGCTACTTTACCGCGTTGTAGCGATTTCGAATTCCAAAAGTATTTATTTTCGACCTACCCTATTATGCATGTACTATATCATTATTGCGTTATTTCTTCGCCATTTTATTTGAAGATTCAATTAAATTAATTTATTTAATCATTACTGAAAACAAATGCGATGAAAGAAGTTATAACACAACACACATAAATTGTATTTGATTCTCTCTTCAGAATTAAAAATCACTATTATTTCTTAATTTGTAAATGGATGTCTTGAATAAATTGTTTAAACAATTCGGAAAGGTTTTAACCATTTTCTTCTTCATAATTGCTTTAAATACTCTTTTGAGTTTGTTACTGTGTCAATTATTTCGGACCCAAGCCTCTATGGGTTGAAGCATACATTTCAATTTTCAAATACAATAAGATACCAGACGAAGAAGTGCAAGAAGGTATAACTTAGTTATTCTTATCACTATACATGTTCATTTGAATGAGAAATTTGCATACTTGAAAAACAAATTTCCCCAATTTTTTCATTAATTTTAGTATAAAACTTATACACAAATAGTGATATATATCTTTAACATGATTGTCATATAGTTTTTAGTATGACCACATATATATTCACTTATATTTTGAAAGTTTATTTTTCGCATTTTAGCAAGCTTTTCGGTGTGTGCCGTTGTGTCGAATGTGGACGAGTCAAAGGTCTGAAGGAGGCCGAATGGCTGGAGGTGACAAAAATCATTTGAGACAAAAACGAAGCCAAAAATGTTTACACGGATGCCCCATACTATTTTTTCAGCACTAGTATACGGCAGTTTTGGTTCTCACTTCAAACCTTCAAAGCTTCAGAACTGCCGTATATACAGTCTTTTTAGAGCAGTTGCGCAATTTTAGCCACAAAAAGAAGTGTCGCTACGGACTGAGAAAAGGCGTCAAAAAGCAAATTTCTCAGCCTGGGCCGAAAAAATTACATTTCATATGTATATTGTACACATTTCTAAAGCTTTTATAGTATATAGATAATGTTTTCCTACATTACGTACTTACATTGAACTTAATAAATGGTTTTATAAATAATAAATATAAAACTAATTTTATGTAAGGTACATATCACAGCTGATTGTTACAAAGCTTTACATGAGTAATTGCTAATTATAAATTTTGAGCAACATAAAATTCTGAGTGACGCTATAAGAACGTATTCAGATTTTATTTTTACTTTATACATGGTCTAACAATTCTAATAATTTTCTTTAAATCTAATTTAAGAAATATAATATTACACGAATAAAAATTGAAAATTTACAAAGACAAGAAGTGCAAACAGAGTTTAAAAAGAGGTTAACTGAAAGCATAGATAGGGCAACGTGGGAAGCGCTTATAAGCAATAAAGATATAGAGGGCGCGTGGACTTTATTACGGGATGTCATTGTCAAAACTGCGACCGAAGTATTTGGTACAGCGGTTGTAGGAAGAATGTCTGGCGATGCGTGGTGGAACGATGAAATTGCGGCAGCCCAAAAAGAAAAGAAAGAAGCGCACAATAAAACGCTGAACATGACAGGTCTTAGCGATGAAGAGAGAACTAGACTTAAAAATGATTACAGACACAAAAATAGGAAAGTTAAACGACTCGTCAAAGAGAGTAAAGAGAAAATCAGAACAGAAGAAGAGAATAAAATAATAAACTGCTTTGAAGGAATTATGAAACTATTATATAAACAGTTGAAGGAAAGTAAAAGTACAGAGTTTGCTAGCATGAGAAACAGCAAAGGCGAAATGCTATATGATATAGACGGAATAGTAGACGCTTTGAAAGAGTCTTTCAAAGAACTATTGGGAGGTGAAAATATCGGACAACAAAACTGCGACATAGAAGATAATGCATTAGAAAACCCAATTGAAAAAGTCTGTGTCACTGAGGTCAGGGATATAATTAAGAACTTGAAAAACGGTAAGGCTGCGGGTATAGACAATATTAGCGCTGAAATGCTTAAATACGGTGGCGAGTACATACCTCACAGGTTGTGCGAATTAATAAATTTATGTATCGAAACGGGAGAAGTCCCAGACGATTGGAGAAAAGCGATTATCGTACCAATATACAAAAGAAAAGGAGATAAAAGCAACTGCAGTAATTACAGAGGTATCAGCCTACTAAGTACCGTAAGTAAAATATACTCAAAAATACTTATCCGTAGGGTAATGGAAATTACAGAAGAGAAAATATGGGAAGTCCAAAGTGGATTTACGCCAGGAAGATCATGTACGGATCAGATATTTAGCCTAAGACAGGTCGCAGAAAAAAGTTTGAGAGTAGGAAAGAAAGTCTTCTGTGCATTTATCGATCTAGAAAAAGCATTCGACACGGTAAATAGAAGTAAACTTTGGGAAGTCCTTAAAGAGTATGGAGTGAATGGAGGGCTCCTACAAGCAATAAAAACAATATATACATGTAGTAAAGCGAGTGTAAGGGTAAATGGGAAAAAGAGTGAATGGTTCGATATTATGCAAGGCGTGAAACAAGGATGCGTTATGTACTCGTGGCTATTTATCATATTCATGGATAAGTGTCTTAGAACTGCCCTCTTCGACGAAAAAGGTGTAGATCTCGAAACCGTCAAGGTATGTGGGTTGGCTTTCGCGGATGACAAGATTGTTATGGCAGAATCAGTCGAAGACTTGCAAAGAATGTTGAGTAAACTTAATACAAGCATGAAGAACATGGACCTCAAAATTAACGTGAATGAAACGAAAGTCATGGTGTTTGAGGGAAAAAGTGAGAAAACAATATGCAACATAGTCCTAAATGATGAGAAATTAGAACAAGTTGACAAGTACGTATATCTAGGTAGTCTATTCACTAACGACGGAAAAATAGATGGGGAATTAGATAGGCGCATAAATCGCCATACATAACTCTATTTTCGTACCGACTGTACTTAACGGTAGCGAGACATGGACCTGTCAAGAAAAGGACAGGAGTAAAATCAACGCGATCGGCATGAAACCTCTGCGCATAATATGCGGGAAAACACTGATGGACAAAGTACGAAACGAGATAATCCTCAAAGAATGTGGTACAGGAGAGACACTAGTTGACATATGGGAAAGAAATCAGCTAAGGTGGTTCGGACATCTTGAAAGAATGAAAGATGAATGACTGACCAAGCAAGTGTATAAAGGTAAAGTAAATGGCAAAATGCCCAGAGGTAGACCGCCGAAAGAATGGTTAGAATCTGTGAATGAGATACTAATACGAAGAGACATAAGAAGCCATAGAAATACAAGAGCCTGCATGAAAAAATGCATGGACGTGAATGAAGCTAGAGTAGTATGCCAGGCAGAAATATGTGGCGACAAATAGTTTATAAACAGAGTGACAATAGAGTGAATGATGCCTGAAACGAAGACCTTGGATACTAATGGGCCCAAGTGGGGAACCATACATAATAATTTTGTGAGGCTCCTCATTTGGGGTGATCGCTAGAGAGATTGATCAGTAACCTGGGTCGGAGCAGTGTTGCGGAGTGAACGTGTCATTTATATAAATAACACGAGAACTCCAGATCAATCTAAAACATCTATACATAACACCTACATACCCATCCACCCTATACCCATATACCGATCAACCTCATACCTATATACCTATTTCACTACCTTCCAACCGAACAAGTCACGCCTACCCCGGAAGGGAAAAGGCTTAATGGTATAATAATAATAATAATATTCAGAAGATAAAGATTTTCTCGAATTATAATTTCTACATTGCGGATAGTACCTTTCATTATGTTTCTTAAATCAGATAGTTCTCTAAAAATTGAAGTCGTCCAAATTAGGTTTGAATTGGTAATAAAACATGAAACTTATTATAAATTTTTTTGTGACCAAAAAATTGTTAGGATCTTTTGCCAAAAAACTATTGAGGATTAAAAAAAACGGGTTTATTTATTTAAAAATCTGGTATTTTAAAAAATAATTATGCATATTACATTTTACTTTTTGTTTCTTCTAAGGGGTTATATGAAGTTCCAAAATATGGAAATAAATTTTAAAAGAATTAACAATATGACGGAAATTTTCCTGGAAATAAAAAATATTCAGAAAACGATATAAAACATCTGAAAATGACTAGAGAATTTTCTATAGAACTCTTCAAGGAGAAAAACTATCGTTCTTGACTTTGTCCCGTATCACGCATATTTTTCGAAAAAAATTTCATTTTCAGAAAAAGACCGTTATTTTGTTGCTTTTTTTCTTCAAATTAACCGAACAAAAAAGTTATATTTTTTGTGTTGAATACCGGATTTTCCAAAAAATTACCCGTTTTTTTTAAATTGTCCAAAATTTAGTTTAAAAAATAACTGATATTTTCTCAAATATTGTTAAAAACATCATATAAGCTTACAGGGCTGTTCAATTTTTTATTTAACAAAGTTGCTCATAAATCACCCCTTTTGCAATCTAATTATATATTTCCAATAATATAAAATAAAATATATACCTACGTAAAGTGATTTCAAAAGGGGTTGATTTGATCCACAAACATGTTTTATTTTTATGTTCAACTGGAAGCCTACATGCTGTTTTTGAAGAGATTTTAGAAACATTCACTGTTGTTTTTTCATCAATCAGAAGCTTTTTAGGGGTTGCTTTCCCTCAAATCAAAGAAACTTTTTCATTTGATCCACCCTTATATTTATGTAAAAACTGAATAAATAATGAATTTTTTCAGGAAGATTTACATTTATGTACACTTAAATGTAATAAATTCACTGAATTTCGAATGTTTTATTGAGAGTTAATGTTATAGCTGTTTTAGAAGTCGATTTGGCCGCACTCTCTTGCATTTTTGATTTCTGAAACAGAAGAAAGTTTGATCAAGTTCAAAATGCAGTCTCTAGTAAAGAAATGCGGACTTAAATCACACTAAAAGTTAGTGAATGTAACTTTATAGTCACTTTTGAATTTATTAATATGTTAATTCATTATTGAAAGTTTCAACAATAATCTGATGTAACTTTATGAATGGTGGACGATTTGAAAAATTGTTAATTTACAAATTTCGAGCAAGTTTTACCTTTTTTATAGCGATCTTAACGTATATGTGCAAATAAATTTAAATAATTCAAACGAATACAAGGAAATAGGGTGATTTTTCACGAAAATAGAAGACTAAAAGGGGATTAATTATCCGTTAAAATTTCAAGCAGAAGTGACGATTTTTCAAAAAAGTATTAATAAAAATATTAAACTTCCACCCAAAACAAAATAGTGAAATTTTCAAGACAAAAGGACGAAGTTTTAAAAAGATAGTTGACTTTTTTATTAGAAAAGTTGAATTTTCCACGAAGAAGTTCATCTCCAACTAAGAAAGATGACTTTTCTGCTAAAATTGTAATGCAAAAAGGACGAATTACTATCCAAAAAGATGAATGTTTATTGAACCACTTCAATTCACAAGAAAATAATTACATTTTCAACATAATATTTGAATTTGTAGAAAAGAACAGCATTTTCAGCAAAGCAGTTGAATCTTGTACTAAAATTATGAATCGTCAAGAACAAAAGCCTATTCTTAACTTTAAATTTAGAAGATTTTAATTTTAAATAAAAAACAGGCGAATTTAACTGAATAGATGAATCCCACAGGTCTACAAATAATTGGGTCATGATTGTTGTTGGGCAGCTGGGTGTCATTTCCTAAACCATCTTCTGCGTAGAATCCAAATCCGAGGTCAGAATTGGCCCATCACATCAGAATTGTGAGATTTTTGAGGTTATGTACTCGAAAAATGGTGGAAAAAATGGTTGCATCATTTGACACTGTTCTTACCCTTCAAACTAAGCTTTTGAGCGGTTACTTACGATACTGTCTTGCAAAGTTACGACCATTTTAAGTTATGAAATATATCCCCACAACGTCCCAGATAACAATAGTGCGTCACAGTTTTCTCGCACTGTGAGTCTTACGTAGTGCGTGCACAAAATGCTGCGTTCTCGACACACCGTGCGTGATGGGAATTAAGTGCGAGTGCAAGGAGTCGCAAAGTGCTCGCACACATGCGAGCACGCTGAGATCACAATGCATGCATGAATCGGTACAATTTTTTATTAATGAATTAACAGTATAAATAAACAAATGAAAAATATTTTCATTCGGTAAAATTGTTAATATTAATAATGTATAGGGCAGAACTTTATTTTTTTTTTGATTATCTTCCTAAAAAATAATTTTTCATTATATTATATAGTGTGAAAAACTATCTTGGAAATTAGTTTCCATTTTTCAATATCTGCTCAGTAGAATATTTAAATCAATATGAAAAAAAATATCGATTTTATTATTTCATTGAATAGATTTTTTTAATTTTCCCTCGAGTCACCTACGCCTTGTTGATTTGACCTCAACCAGCGCGGCCAACGAACCGAACCTCTAAGCCCTTCACCAACCTTGCACTTCACTGATGGCGCGTGTTCTAAGTACGTGATTAAGGGATTATACCTCCTATTCATTTTACTTCCGTGATGTATTTAAACAAATAATATAACCTCAATTCTTTGCTCGTAGAGAGTATTGTTCAAATTTGAGTTTGACTCGAAAAATAATATTCTTTTTATTAAATATTATTCAGTGCCAAATTAAAAAATGGTATTTATCGAGTTATCACTTTCATATCTTCAACAATCATTTTGACAATAATTTCACTCGCTCTACGTACTAGCATTTTACCCGCGCTCGTATGACTCGCCCAACCACATGGAAGACACATCTGCGTGGTGATATGAACTCAAGTAATTGGAGCTTATCCGCACGAGTGCGACCCATAACGCTCGCACTGTGCAGACATGTCATGAGCATTCACATTAATACTTTGAGGCATACCATTTTCTACTGGATAATTTTTTTGCACATTTTTGCTTAGAGGTTTTTGGGGTTGCTTAATACGAATATGAAGTCAGAAAATTAAAATTTTTATTTTCAAGATCGCGAATTCAAAATGGCGCATTGTTTTAATCTCTGAAAAATTTCACCTGGGGGTCGTCGGGGTCGCTGATTACGAATATCATGTCAGAAAATATAAATTTTTATTTCTAAGATGGTGGATTCACAATGAAAAGATGTTACGGGGAAAATGGTCTACATCAATGCTAGCTGACTATTGCTGGTGTCTCCAACGTGATAATCCAGATGCTCAACATAAAAGGCATTATAGGTCAAGGTCTTTAGTACCTAAGAAAAAGAGATTCCATGAGATAAGTAAGACTTAAGTAGTTTCGGGTTTATAGGTTTTGGTTTTATGGGTTTCGGGTTTATGGGTTTTGGCTTTATGGGTACTGGGTTTATGAGTACAAGTTTTTAGAGACCAATATCGCTTTTTTGCAAATTTTGATCCGTTATTGTTAATGGGAAGGGTGAAACTGTGCAAGAGCTCATCTCTGCACGTCGGTGGCCACTGGTACAACTAGCATTTGCCCAAAAGTACACGTCGAGGGCCGGTGGTAAAACTGTGCACGTTGTTGTCCACTGGAATAACTGTGAACGTGCACAGATGGGGCACTCCCAACTGTGCACGTCAACATTTAGACGTGCACATATCATACTCAACGAATGTTTTACGTGCACAGATGGAACTCTCCCAACTGTGCACGGGTACATATAGGAAATACCTAACTATGCTTGTTTCAATTGATACGATCAGGTTTTCAACACCCAAGTCCACGTACACAGATGTGCCAGTGGCCAACAACGTGCACAGTTGTACCGCTGAACCTCGACGTGCACAGTTGGGAGTGTCCCGCCTGTGCACTGTGCATAGTTGTGTATGTGGCCAACAGCACCAGTGGCCACCTGCGTGCACAGTTGCTCCATGCACTATTTTCCATCACCCTTGTAAATCCTCCATTTTAGAAATAAACATTTTTATTTTCTGACATGATATTCGTGATCAGTGACCCCGAAAATCCCCAAGTGAAATCTTTCAGATACTAAGATCGTTTTTGGTAATTTTGATGCGCCAGTTCAAGTCCGCCATCTTGAAAATGAAAATTTTATTTTGTTGACTTCATATTCGTACTAAGCGACACTAAAAACGTCTAAGCAAATATTTTCAAGTGAAATTATCTAGTAGGAAAATGTATGCCTCAAAGTATTAATATATGAAAGCTCATGACGTTTTGCATATAGTTCATAACTTAAAATGGTCGTAACTTTGCAAGGAAAAATCGTGAGTAACCGCTCTAAAGCTTATTTTGATCTCACAATCCTGACATGATGGGCCAATTCTGACCTCGAATTCAGATTCTACGCAGAAAATGGCTTCGGAAATGACCCCCAGATGCCCAACAACAAAAACTTGTTGACCTGTGATTCTCAACAAAAAATGTAATTCTCAACGAAAAAAGACAAATTTTGAACAAAATAGTTGAATCCTTAATATAAATAGATTCATTTTTAAGAAAAAGATGACATTTCTAACAAAAGAGATGAATTTTCAAAACAAATAGACGAAATTTCAACAAAAGTGTCCAAGAGTCCAAAAAGACGAATTTTCTGAGAAACAGTTTTATTTTCCACCAAATAGATGGATCATTAACTTGTCAAATCAATCTTTAACAAATTAGTTCAACTTTCTATCAAGTAATTAAATGCTTAATGAAGAAGATTATTTTCCTACCAAAGAGGACAAATTTACTTCTTAGATTGAAATCTTCAACCAAATTGTTGAATTTTGACTAAATGTGGACAATTTTCAATCAATAATGGAACAGTTAAATTTTAAGTTAAATTAATTAATTTTCAACAAAAAAAGGCATTTTCAACCCAATATATAGACCTTTGGCTAGTAGAATCAATTTTTAATAAATAAATTCAACTTTCAACCAAGCAGTTGAATGTTCAATGAAGAAGATTAATTTACCACCAAAAAGGACGAATATGTTTTCAACTACGAGCGATCAGTTTTTGAATAATAATGGAGCAGTTAAATTTTGAGTTAAATTGATTAATTTTCAACAACAAAAAAAAACGAATTTTCAACAAAAACGTTAAATTTTTAACAAAATATATGGATCTTCAGCTATTGTAAAATTAATTTTTAACAAATTAGTTCAACTTTCAACCAAGCAGTAAACTGTTCAATGAAGATAATTAATTTTCTATCAACAAAGACGAATTTAATTCTTAGATTTAAAAGTTCGACCAAAATGTTGAATTTTCAACTAAAAGCGGTCAATTTTCAACGAATAATGAAGCAGTTGAATTTTATGTTAAATAAGTTAATTAAAAACAAAATCCTAAACAAAATAGTGAAATTTTCAACCAAAGAGATGGATTTTCAACTAATTTCAACCAAGTAGTTGAATATTCAATAAAAAAAGATGAATTCGAAAATGAAAATTTAATGGTTACATTTTTAACTAAAAACGATCAATTTTTAATCAAAAATAGAGTAGTTGAATTTTCTGTTAAAAAAACTTAATTTTCCACACACAGAAGACGAATTTTCAACCAAATAGTTACACCTTCAATTGATTAGTAGAATCTTAAACCAAAAAATATGAATACTGAACCAAAAATATAACAGTAGACTTTTCAATTAAAAAGAATTAACTCTCAACGAAGAATAGTTATATTTTTTTATCGGGTTCTGTTAATTTAGTTCGCATTTAAGTGAAAAAACACGAGAATAAGGGGAGTCTCCCTCGCCCATGACAGTGTGTCATAGTTTTTGAGCGGCCCCTAACATTAAATAATCAACAATTATTGTGGCGAATTTTCACAGTTGAAGAAATAAATTGTTAGCAGCTATACCTATAAAATAATAAGGATGCTATGTTATAGAATGTTTAAGATGATACAGATGTTAGCGATGATAAAAAATGAAAAATGTATGTGCAATTTAAAATGAAGAATTGAAGAAATTAAAGAATAAACGATAATGTTGGGAGCTATTTAGTCACTATAGTGGCTATAGACTGTAAACGGCACATGTCGAAAAGTGAGAGGATTCCTGAGATGCGATGAAACATACCAGAATCTATTGACCTACTGATGGCAGCCAAAGTCGGTTAACGTAACTGGAATCTTCCCATGCAACTTAATGAGCAACGGTACCATTGCGTTTCATGATATTGCCCCATGGCGCTACATCTCGTTAACACAAAAAGTGCTCACTGATGAAGAAAATTAAATATGTATTTGAAAAACAGGAAGAAGACGTTAGATTATCATTTTGGTCATTTAGAGTTTCGTGACTCTACAATAAATTAACGACGTATGATTCAATATATCATCAGACACATTAGCACGTTTTCGGTTTTGTTGTCGAAAGTGAAACGGAGAACGAATTCTTCAAAAATAAAAAATCATTTTCTGCTCATTACTTAATTTCAAATTTCATTATAAGTTAAAATTTTCATACAGTTTTATTTACTCTTCTGTGCATTAATATATTAATTCAAAAGAGAGAATTTTGGGTAGCAATAATAATAAAAGAGAGCTCTCAACTACAAATATATCCAATTTAAATGTAAATTGATTCTGTCAATTATTTTTTTTTAACAGCGGTATAGAATAATCATCATTTATTGTTAATTGATCTTCTTATGCGATTTACAACTACAGAAGAGCAAAAAGATAATTTTCCAGTTTTATTGAACTGATTTACACAATTTATCTGGTTATGTGCGTAGAAAATGAAAATTAAGATAAACGGAAAAGAATATTGATTATTAAGTAAGGTTTGCGCATGAATTGTGCATCAAGTTTTTCTCGTTGTTTTATATAATATTGATTTTTCACCTTGAACCTTAATCTTCTTAACATATTGAGCATTTATTTCTCAACATACAACTACACAAGAGGAAAAATATAATTTTCCGATTTTTTAAAACTGATTCCCACAATTTATTTGGTTAATATTATTTATTAAGTAAGGCTTGCGTATAAATTGTGTATCAAGTTTTCTCATTGTTTAATAGAGTTTTCTTTTTCACCTTTAAACCTTAAGATTTGCTTTACAATATGTTAAGCCTTTTTTTCTGCACACAATTTATGTTTGAAGTAATGATTAGAGTCTTCGTGATGTTAAATGATGTCTTAATTACCTTATTTATGTTATTCATTACTGAAATTCAAAAAAGGCTTGTTATTATTTATTAAAGGATAATGTTGTGAAACATTTTATGTTATATATATATGTATATATATATATATCACGAAATGATATATTTAATTTTACACCCCTCTCCCACATTTCTCCCTCCCTCGCCGAGTGAGTCACGCCTACTCCGAAAGGGAAATGGCTTATTCGTATGATAAAAAAATTAACAAATTTTGAAAGTTTCCCACTGAAGTAGTTAGTTCAAGCCATTTGGCTGAATTCTTATGAGTTTTTGGTATTATTTTTTTTAGTTCCAGTGAATTCCATTTAATTGGCTTGAATGCCAATAAATTGTAGTGAGTTTCATTGAACTGATTTGACTCAACCTGTTAAATTCATTTTGATTCCCTTTAGTTCTTCTGAATGTAGTTAAATTCATTAAAATTTGGTTAATAGTACAATATTGTTCTCAAACTAACTTCAAATTTAGTTGTTTTCATTTATACACGTTCATCTTAATTCAGTTCTGTTCACCTTACATATTATTTACTCTAATTATATGGAATTCACTAATAATTCATCAAGAATTCTCTTGTATTCACTTATAAATATAACTAAAGTCCTTTGAATTTAGTTCAAATCATTTGAATTTGCACTAAATTCAACGTTTATTTAATTCTATTCAATTCCATTTAGATCCGTTGAATTTGATTTAACTGAATTGAAATTTGAATATAATTGAATCCAGTCAGTTTTCTCAAAATTCTATTCAATTTCGTTGAATTGTATGTCCCAGTAAATTCAGTTGACCTGTCTTTAATTTAGTTGAATTTATATTAATTTTCACTTATTGCATTCTAGTTTTATTGGATTTAGGCGAGTTCCATTAAATTTTCTTATAATAAAGTGAAATTTACTCGAATTCACATTAAATTCTTATTTACTACTTCTTAATTCACTTTAGTTCTTCTAAATTAACTTTAAATGCCTTTGAATTCTCTTCTCTTGAATTTTAATAAATTCTCTTGAATTTGCTTGATTTCTCTTTAAGTCAGTCACATTCCTTTGTAATTATTATTACTTTATAATTCAGCGACATTCCCTTCAGTTTCTTCGAATTGCATTGAATTACTTTGAATTACATTAAACTTCATTTGATTATTTTCAACACAGTTGATTCATCTTGAATGAACTTTAATTTATACAAATTCACCTTAAATTGAAATATATGATGACTTTTGAAATAAAAAATGGTCCTACAATGTCGGAATGAAGTCAAAAATTTTTTATTTTGGGAATTAAAAAATTTCCCTATGGGTACGGAAATTATGGCAATTTTTTTATGTACAGTATTTGGTAGAAAATGTAAATAGAAAATAAAAATAATAATAGTTTTGTTAGAATCTTTTGAAACTGAGAAAAAATTACATTTTAAATTCTTAAAAAAAAAGAATTTTACCTTATTGCGACACCATAGGACTATTTTTTGTTTGTAAATATTATCAGAGATTTTCATCTGTGATAAAATGTTGCAACTTTTCAGCACTAGAAATTTTAAATTTCCGAAATTTTGTATTTTCGGCCCATCCTAATTTGCATTTAGTATAATTTTATTTCATTTCTCGTGAATTCACCTCGGATTTTACTATAATTCTATTATGTTCTAGTGTGTGGATTACTTTTGAGTGTATAACAGTGATTATTTTCTTCCATCTATATTTTCCAGCTATTAATTTTTAAGAATATTACTTTCTGAGCTATTCACGTTAATTATTATTATAAATTATAGACACCTGCTTATTGGCATGTGAAGCAGAGTTTCTTTTTCACCTGACCATCAACCGCATAGATAAAATGTTTACCTCCGTGAATTTAAATGTTTGAAAGTTTGCGAATATTTAACTTGGCATCTTCTCTGCCACCGTGTTATTGATTATGATTTCGAAATCATGCAATCAAGCTGCGCCGCCCTCCTTAATTATAATTAAAAGAAAAAAAGTGAAAAAGATGAGGAAAAATCCGTGATAGCCTAGTTTTGAGACATCCGCACTCTCAGGTAGCGGGCATAAGTGTGCCAAAGAAAGAGCGTGTCGTGGTGAAAGAAAGGAGGAAGGGGATTCCACAGCCCTGACATTGCGCGCGCGCAGTGCAAGGCGAGATGCCAGGCATCGACCGCGGGCTTTTGACCGACCGCGATATCTCGACGTCGCGACGCTTGTCGTGTTCCCGGTCCAATGAGACTAGGAAGAGATTTTTTATTTAATCGACAATTAGTGATCAGATACAATTAAAATAATTTAAATCTTCTGCTAAATTCGGTAATCAATCCAGACCCTGGCATCAAATTCTGGGGGTTGCAATTGCAACGAATGTCAGTGACAGGTAGGAAAGTGAGAAAGCATTAATGAAAGGTGTTCGTTTTCAATGGAAAAGTGTTAGAAATTTGTTTTTGATTGCTTTCGTTGGAAAGATTCTTTAAATTTTGTAGAGAAAAAGTGTGTGGATTATAGTTTTTATAAAGTGGTTCAGGAGTTGGAAATTGAATGTGGTGTTCCTAATTTTCTGATATTACATATTGCAGTGCTATTCGTTTGAATTTTCATGGTTCGTGAACTTTTAATTTTTGGAATGTTTTTTTTTGAGTAAATGGGATTAGCGTTTTGAAAATATTATATGAAAGATATAAGACTAAGAAATTGTAGTTTTTAGGGGTGAGGTGTGACATAAGAAATTGTATGTAATTCCTTCATGCTTATATTGAGATACTTTAAAATAAAGCAGTATTCACTCCGACAGAAAAATGCGGTTATTCGTACCGAAATTTCTTTACGCCCGATGGCCTTTCATTTCTTCAATGAACAGGAAAAATTAATGAATTCAACTTTACAGGAAAATATTTTATTTTTACTGGATCTCTAATGTATAAAAAGAATAATGACAATATTTTCATAACTTTTTGACATGTTTTTGTAGTATATCAAATTAAATATTTTCAATCAACGTAGGAATTCAAAAGTACCACTGTGAAGTACAATATTTGTATTAATTTGTGCTCATTTGTAGAACACTTTGCTTCCGCGTTAGGGTGGTCCAAATAAAAAATTATTTTTTTGATATTTTAAAGTTTCACCCTCTCATTTTGTGTCATTTGTTGTCAAAAATTTTCCTTATTTTTTGAGGTTCTAAAAAAATGTTTAGGTGTAAGGCTCGACCTTTAAAGTATTCCTAAACGGTAACAATTGAATAAATTCTTCAATTTTTAGAAGAAGCGTGAAAGCTTCATAGACGTAATGCCAAAATAGCGTGTAGGCAACACGAAGGCTGAAATATTTATTTCATAAATAAATTCAACTTCAAATTCGCTAAAATTCACCCTTTAACACACTATAACATAATTGTTAAGTGCCTTTTCTGAATTTTATGAAATTGAAATGAAAATTTTAAGCGTAAATTATATAACAATTTTTCATATACATTATGGAAAATAATGCCCTCAAAATAAATATTTTTCCTCTTTTTACCCTTAATAATTCAAGAAAAGTTACACTTCCTTTCTTCCAAACTTTTCATTTTAACATTCTTGTGTACTATATACATGTTAATATGTTATGTATATATATATATATTAAAGTAAAAAATGTTGTAGAAATAAAATGTAATTTTTTATGAATTATTAAGGGCAAGAAGGGTATTTTAAGGGCATTATTTTCCATGCTTGTATATAACAATTTGTTACATAATTTACACCTAAAATGTTCATTTCAATTTCAGAAAATTCAGGAAAGACACTTCAAAATTACGTTATAGTGTCCTCAGGGCCGCATTGAGGGTTGCAGGTGCCCCGGGCCGGTTAAAATGTGGGGGCCCTTTGGCGGACTCAAGAAGTGTTATTCCTCGCTGGCTTAAAAAAAAGGTCATCGAAGTAGGAGCCGATGCAGAAGTGTGTGCATTTTTTAGTGTTTTGTGGGGGCCCCCAAAATGTGGGGGCGGGGCCCTGAAGGCCCTTATATAAAGCCGGCCCTGAGTGTCCTAAAGGATGACCTATAGCGAATTTGAGGCTGGATTTATTTATAAAATGAAAATTTCAGCCTTTGTGTTGTTCACACAATAGTTTTACAACACCCCTGTGAAGCTTTTACAATTTTTTTTTTAAATTAAAGGATTATCGGAATTTTTAACGCTTTGAGATATTTTAAGGGTTGTGCCCAACCTCTAAACATTTGTTCAAATCACAAAAAATTAGGAGAATTTTTTTTTACCAAATAACACAAAATAAAAAAAATCATCTTTCTGAGGTGAATAATTTTTCTTCTGAATATTTTTTTCATATCTCGTATATGTTTGCTGGAAAATGGAATTTTTCATTTTTGAAAAAGCATTTTCGATGGATAAAACCAGAACCGTTAGTCAAAAATAGCTGGATACCGAACTTGAACTATCTTTTTCGGTCCTGAGAAAGTATGCTAAAGCACAATCAAATCACCTAATTCTTTCAGAGTATAGACGACACCCTCATAAAAACACTTTTTTCTCGTTCAAGGGGCTTCAAAACGTTGATATTTGATGAAAACCAGCGATGTCGAATTTTCCTTAAAACTAATATCTTCTCATTAGTATAAGATTGCCAAAACCATAAAAAAAAAACAGAGAGCCGATATAATGAAACGGCAAGCATGATTCGACGTCGCAACTTATATTTTTGGCGATTTATTTATGTTGTGAGAAGACGTTGCACGCAGCGCTGCACAGTGCCTTAGTATTAGTTCCGAACTAATTCGATATGCAGCGCTGGTTGCAACGTCTTCTCACAACAGAAATGAAACTCCCAAAAATATAATTTAATTAAAATTAATTTAATGATTCACAAATTATTGAGACAAAGTCTCACAAATTATATTTTAAAAATTCAAAAAATACAAGAAAATCATTTACCACTTTTTAACACGATTTTATGCCATTTTTATGAAGTGATATAAATCATTAATTTTTCACTTCATTATAATAATTAACGCTATATTCGTTAAAATATTGAATTCTTCTTAATAATTAAACATTAATTCATTTAAAAAATTCAAAAATACTGATGGACATGAACCTAGCTTTTAACCTACGTCTATAAAGTATAGATCTAAACTTAAGACAACAGTAGCTTTTCCTCACAACCACTTGGCTACATTCCCAATATTTGAAAATATGCATATAAACAAACCCACATAGCATACTTCCCGAAAAAACCAAGTCTAGCCCGGGTTTTTTCGGGAAAAACATAGGTCTAAACCTGGGACAGGCCTCGTTCTTTCGGGAAGTGTGCTATGTGGGAAGGTCTCAGGTCTTTGGAAAAAATATACTACATTATGTTATATATATATATATATATATATATATATATTCATTTAAAAAATGTTAGTTTTTACCGAATTTGTTTTCTTACTGCTTCTTACAAAATTTTTGAAAATGATACGATTTTAGTGAATAGTAGCTTTTTTGATGAAGAAAAGATTCTTTACAACTTGAACTCTTCGAATTTTTGAAAATAAATTCTTTGATGGCTGAAATCATTATAAAATAATTTCTCAAACAACAGAATTTATAAACAAATAACGATGTATGATAGTAATTTATTTTTAATGGTATAAGTTCAAATTGTAAAAAATCTTTGACTCGAAAAAATATACTATCATTTATTAAAGTCGTATAATTTGTTTTAAGTTGTTAAAAAAATGATATGAAAAGAAAGTTGGGTGAAAAATTTTTGAATAAATAATTTTCGAATGTTTTCATGAATATTAATCTCTTTTAAACAATATCTGCACTAAGTGTTGTGCAAAATAACTTCGGGTCGGGTTCCGGATTTGTAACCGGACAAGAAAACTCGAAAAACCGAACTGGCCCAAAAACCAAGTTTTTTAAAGCGTTTTTTTGGCTAGCTACCATAATTTACAGCCGAAATTATCGGAAAATTAAAAAAAATCAATTGAACGTTCGGGTCAGTTCTGGTTTTCCAGTGTTTGGTCCAGTTCGGGGTTTCGAGCTTTCGTGTCGCGTTTTCTGGTCGAGTTGCGATCTTGAAACCCGACTCGGAAAACGCACAGTTCTCAATTTATCCCAATCTTTTAAAGTACTTTTTCACTCATTTTTAAACTTGGAATAACATTTCCGAAATAATAAATTAATATATGTAAAACCAAGAATTGAATTTTATTTAATTCAAAAAGGGCCCTATATTACTTTTTTTCTTTTAACATTTAAACCCGTTGAAAACGGTCCGATAGTGATAAATAATCAAGAAAAGTTCAGTGCAAAAACACTCTAATAACTTTAGGACAAAAAATTTAATAAAATGCACAGTTTTCATTTGATCTCATTTTATTATAAAATTTTTATTCAGCTTTTAATGTAAAATAACAATTCCTAAGAATAAATTGAAATATGTATATGTAAAGAAAATTTTCTAAATTTGAATTTTACCTATTCAAAAAAGGGACCGATACTTTATTTTCGTCTTGAGAATGAAATACTTCAAAATCATAAGAAAAAAAGTATACTGTAAAGAAAAGTCGATTGCAAGAACTTTTAGGTTGAAAATGATTGAGGCTCACCGTGACAGGTTATAAGGAATATTACCTTAATACTTCTTGTAATAATTGTGTCCACTGATGAAAATGAAGATTTTTAAAAATTTCTAAAATGAAAATATAATTCTCACCCACAATATAACGAAATAATTAATTGCACTTTTATTAAATTATAATTTCCCAACCCCGATTTTTTACTTCCACGTGCAATCCGAGTCCAAAATAACTTCCTGACCATGCTGATGAGTAAAATGCTGACGAGCTGTAGAATTAGAAGCTAAAGGTCGTGCCACGAATAATGACTTGCTGATAAGACTATCAGACACTCCACGGCTCACGCGTTAAAACGTCGGCAGGTATCGCAGTCTTACCTGAATTCTAGAATCGACTACAACGGAAAAATTTTAACTAGAAGGCTCCTCGCAATTCAAATGTAACCTTCCCTGACAGGAAGTAGTTACAATACAAATTAAAAAAAAAAAAGGAAAAGAAAGCGTGAGTTCTAAAATTAACGAAGGATGTTCTTAAACGATTCTAGGATGATGGAGTTGACCTGTTGGGAGAAAATCGCCCTAGTGGTCATAGCCGCAGTAGGATTGCGGATTGTGATCAGAATAAGTGTTGTAGCATGGAAAAAATTAATTGCACCAGGTCTTGGATTGGGAATTGATGTGGCTTCCCAAGGAAAATGGGCTGTGGTAACTGGAGCCACTGATGGGCTCGGAAAAGCTTATGCAAAAGCTTTCGCTAATAAGGGACTTGATGTCGTACTTGTTTCAAGATCAATCGAAAGGTTAGAAGAAGCTGCTTCTGAAATCAAACAAACTTACGGGGTTGAAACTCGAATTATCGAAGCTGACTTGACTGAAGGCCAGGCAGTTTATAACAAAATTGGAAAGGTCATTGAGGAACTTGAGGTATTTTAAAAATATTTATTCTTTATACATTTTTTTTTGTTTATTTTTGTGTGGCTTCTCTACTTTTCTTTAATTTAAAGAAATGTTTTTTTTTTCAACTTCTTTTTGCGATTTTGTGTTCTTTGGGGTAGCAATTTTATGTAAAACTTGTCTGGAACCAAATTTGCTATATCGACATATATAGCATGAATATCTTTCCAGTATTAGAAAAGTAATTTAGTTACTCAGTTTCACGATTTATACAAGAGAATTGCTATGAAGCATTTATATAAACTTGCACTTCTATTGTAGAGTATTTTTATAAAATTAATAATTGAGAATTCGAAAAATTTCTTTAGTTTTGGAACTTCATAATATTTAAATATAAAAATATTTTGCTATCGAAAAAGCTACAAACTTTCCAGCATTTAAGTATAAAGAGCAACAAAAATGTGAGAATATTTCTGAAGAATCGTTAACTTTCTACTTAACGAGCTGCGTTTGAATACTTTCCGTATGTAATTAATGCACCACAAAACCATTTAAAAAATGACGTAAAACTATTTTTATATAATACATACAGAATACTGCTCTATTATTAGGATTTTATAATTTATATCATTTGCAATTCATAATAAACATGACTTTTCATATGTTTTAACTTTCTGATTAACACTATGCATAATTACCTTTGTATTTCGACAAGATTTGACAAATAGAAATATTATGTGAACTGAATAACTTTTATTTATAATTAAAATGTGCATCTTTTTAAAATATAAATTACTATAATTCACTAAATCTCCCCTCATATATGTAATAGCAGCAGTACCTCTAAATTTGGCTCGAATTGTTAAGAAAGCATGAAACTTATATATGTATATTCTTTGTGATTTCAAAAAAGTTTTTGAATAAGGTGCTGAAATTGTTTGTCCGAATAAATTTCAAAGGGAATCAGACGACACGTAACTTAACGACCTCTTAAAATAGTACATTGTGTATCGGGGGCGTAAGCAAGGCAAAATAGCCTTGATACACACGATACTTGTTGCCCTACCCTCCTTGAAAACAAGCATGTGAAGAAGATATATGATGTTCGGTGCACTTGACAATTTTAGATTATAAGTGAAAGGCAGAAATAGCGTAATTTGCAGAAGGGAGACTGTGGTGTCTAGCGATACAATTTTTTTAACATAAAGATAATTTCCTCCATATTCTCACGTGCGTGGTGCAGTGTGCGTAGCGGGCGTAAAGTTTCATGTCGGTTATGAGTATTTCAATTTTTTAATTTGAAAACGCCGATTATCAAAAAATGATCAAAGTTTTTGTTTTCTTCCTGATTCTGATACAATTTCTCGTCCTCTTTTGAAATTCGTTGGAGAATTTCGAATGAGTTTAAGATTGTCAAAATGGCGGCTGTTTTCTTAAAATATTTAAAGTGAATCTACTCAAAAACTCCACCGCTTATTTTCTCTGCATTTTTTGTCTAGATTTTGTCCCAATGTAAAGAGTATATTCCATCATAGTTTGCCCTGTACTCGAGCCTTGGAGAAAAAGGATAATTTTTTTTCGATATTATACGACCTATTTTTTTCTCAACAATGCAATTTTATAGTGTGATGAAGAACCAAAATGGACTTCACAGTTTTAAAGAAGTGTTGGTGGAAGAATAATGAATTAAGTATGGAGAGTATCGTTCACGGTGTGGTTTTTGAGTAAATTGACCTGGAGTATTTTCAGAAAAACAGCCGCCGTTTAGTCAATTATGAACTCCTTTGAAATTTGTAAAGGGATTTTGAAGGATGATAATTGTTATTGTATTGAGTTATTGTATTGAATTATTGTAATCTTTGTTTCAAAAAGATACACAAATCGTCTTATTTCCTCTGAAGAACAATATATTTGAGTCGTAAATGATTCTGTGACTTGAGCATGGGCTGCCTATCCGATTTGAAATGAATTCGGTCTTTTTAATTTTTTTTTGAAAGCGCATAAAAAATCCGGTATTGTTCCAGTATAGGTTAATCACCTAATTTTTTTGAATACTAGATTGAAGAAATTCCCGTTGAAAATAATTATTGTGGAAAATATCGAAAAATGGAACAGGACCTTTTTGTATAACTCATGGAAAGGAACAATTTTTCGCTTAGAATTTGTTCCGTACTTCTGTTTTCCTAATTTTAAGTTTTTGGATACTTTTTTGCGCATTTTGAAATAATGATAATTCCTCTATCAGCATCACAATGAAAAAGCTAATTAATTTCATTATTTGAAAAAAAAACGAATAAAAAATTTCCCGTTTTTTTAATTTTGAAAAAAATGTTTGCGCCCAATTTGAAAACTTTTTACTTCACAGAGAACACATGCACCCAACATTATGATTTATTAACAATTTCAGCCAAAGTTGGACAATTTTCGTTTTGCCTTTTCTACAATAATGAAAGAAATTGAAGTTCCATTTGGATATTTTAAAAACTGTATTATTTCATAAATATATGCGTATATTCAAATATAGGGAAATTTTTGCAAATAATCCATTGAGGTATGGATAATATTTACGAGATTCTTATATAAAAGTATGCTGACCCTTTATAATTACTCTCTCCACAAACTGGGTGGTTATAGTCTCAATCTTTCTCTGGAGAATTTTCACTTTTGTGTGCGTTTGGTTCAGTAGGAATGAAATATCCTTAATTCCGCATCTTAAACGAGTAGAAAGTGTTACATCACTTCTTGAAAGCGATCAGACGGGATAATCGGAACTTTCATTATACCACAGTTTCTCTAATAGAATATCATCTCACAAGTATTCTTTGATTATTTTATGATATTTTGCCTAATTTCATAATTTCAGGTCGGAGTTTTAGTGAATAATGCTGGTAGAAGTTATGATCACCCGGAGCTATTTACCCACGTTCCGGAAGAGACCTTGGCGAAGATTTTGCAACTGAATGTCGCAGGAGTAACGGGAGTCGCGAGGGCCGTTCTCCCAGGAATGATGGAAAGAAGAAAGGGAATTGTTATCAATATTAGTTCAACTGCAGCTGCTATTCCCAGCCCTTATTTAGCAGTTTATGCAGCCAGCAAAGCTTATGTTGACAAATTAAGTGCTGATCTTGCGGCTGAAGCTGCCCCCAGAGGAGTTACCGTTCAATGCGTTCTACCTGGTCCAGTGGCTACAAAAATGTCCAAAATAAAGTAAGAAATTTCATTTTTATATTGTATCTTCAATATTTTGAGTTTTATAAGTAAATGATGATTTTACTTGTACTTGATTATGTTTATACTATAGCAATCATGATTCAAGTTTCGTATGGACAGTCAGGTTCTAAATATATATACATATATATATATATAAATATTTCAGTGTGGTCACTAAAACCTAAGAAAACAATTTGCTACATTGTAGTAATTTGTAAACAAAAAAGATTTTTTACAAAAAGGGATAAATTTTCATCACAAAAAGATGAATTTTCAACAACAACCAAATTAATGTTTAACTCATAAATTTCATTAACAACCAAATAGTTGAACTTTAAAGCAAACAAATTTTTTCTAACAACATAGTTGAACTTTTAACCAAATAATGAAGATTAAAATTTAACCAAAAACAGATAAATTTTTGAGCAAAAAAGACGCATGTTCTAGAAGACAGTTGAATTTTCAACAAAAAAGTTTATTTTCGACGAAGAACGATGAATGTTCTATCATAAAAGATAAATCTTCAGCAAAAGACGAATTTTTAACGAAATAGTAAAGATTAAAATTCAACCAAAAACAGTTAAATTTTCAAGCAAAAAAGACGCATGTTCTAGAAGACAGTTGAATTTTCAACAAAAAAGTTTATTTTCGACGAAGAACGATGACTGTTCTATCATAAAAGATAAATCTTCAGCAAAAGACGAATTTTTAACGAAATAGTAAAGATTGAAATTCAACCAAAAACAGTTAAATTTTCAAGTAAAAAAGACGTATGTTCTAGAAGACAGTTGAATTTTCAACAAAAAAGTTTATTTTCGACGAAGAACGATGACTGTTCTACCATAAAAGCTACATTTTCAGCAAAAGACGAATTTTTAATCAGTTGAATTAAACGAATTTCGAACAAAATAGTTGAATTGTTAATGGAATATATGAATTTCCAATCAAGAAAGATGAATTTTAAAACAAGTAGTGAAATTTTCAAGCAAACCAATTTTTTAAACTAAAAATAGAATCGTCAAATTTTCAGTTAAAAAAATTAATTTTTAACTAAAAAAACCGAATTTTTGAACCAAAAAGATGAATTCTCAACTTCCTCACTAAGTAATTTAATTTTTGACGAAAAAATATGACTATTTAACAAAATAGTTGCAATTTCAATAGTGGAATTTTCAACCGAACGAGAAAAATTCAGAATCGAATGTACTTATAATAGTAGACTTTTCAACTAAAAAGGTTATATTTTCTTATTTGTTTCTATTAATTCAGTTCGCATTCAAGCGAAAAAACGAGAAACGGGTGGAAAGGGGTTAGTTTCTTGAAAACAGGTGGAGAATAAGAATAATTGTCGAAAAAAGGGGTACAGAAGAAAATAGGGGAAAAACTGTGAAGTTTGAAATATGAAAGTGATTTTGAAACTTACACGGTGAAAATTTGGTTAGGAAACTTTACCAAACTTTTGAGTAAAATTGGGATATATGGACCAAAAGGAGAATGTTTGACATTATTGTAATAATTTGTGACGTGCAAAAGGTTAAATAATACATGGCAGTTCGGTAAACTTTAATAGCGCAGATTAAAGTTTCCAAATGTACAGTAAATATTTTCAAAAGTAAACATTAATGCACGTCGTGTAATTATTGAGAACTATTCTGTCATACATTGAGGAAAAATTGGATAAAATTTAATATTAGTTGAGTAAAGTTTGCAAATGTAAAGTCAAGCAAACTTTAAATTATGCAATGTTAATGCTTCCCTTAAAATCGGTTATAGAATGACAAATTTCGGTGAATGTTTCTAAGTAAAAAATGTATTATATACTCGAAAGTTTGGTAAAGTTTAAAATGAATTCTAGAGAAACATTGATTTTTGATATGTGACTGTTTCCACCACATTGCATGAAAGTTTATCCGCTGTGGAATAGATTTTAATTTTTGCTACGTTAGACTTTATTCGACAGTTTGGTAAACCGACATTCGAGTCGCAGTCGCCCAGCATCTCCCACCACTTCCCCAATCTTGCAGGATGGTATTCAAGTATTAAGCACCTCGAAGATATTTACCATTTTTTAAATTATGAATAAGTTGTTCAATTTTCAACCTATTCATAGTTCTCGTTGGCATTTAGTATTTGATAATGAATAATAGTTCGACAATTGCAAAATAAAGTTGGAGTTGATTCAGGAAGGTTATTACAAAGTTGGTTACCATGGATCGAAATTGACGCCTCTGGCGTAAGCCTAGTGATGCTATTTCAGTGCTTTTTGCCATGTCAGTGTTTTCCTTACAAAATTTGTAGTTTTTTTTCATTCAGTGGGATGAAAAAATTATATTTCAATGAGAATAAAAAAGCTTCGATCCAAAAAAATAATCCTGTTCCGAGAAAATCAAAATTGAATTTCGCGGTATCACGAAAAAAAAAGAAAGTATATATTTTTCCTATTGCATGATACAATTTTTTTTAAATATAAATACTAGAAGGTTAAAGAAATCAATACTCTGTTAAAATTTGAACTAAATATGAACTTAGATTTCATAGAATTTTGTTTTTAAATTATTGTGTCAATAAATGAGGTTTGGAAAAAAATCTTTTCACCATAACTCTTACTATGGTATGATTTTGCAAAGTTTTGTATTGATAACAGAAAATTCAATTTCAAATTTCAAAAATTAGAAATAACAAATTTTTAAAAACAATTTCTTAAACTGAAATTTCTCATACGGAAAATTGAATAAAAACTTTTCATTAAATTTACGTCGCTATATAATTTTTTTGAGAATTCTTTTGCTAAAATCTTTTTTTATATTTTTTAAAATATTTTTTCACCATACAGTGTGATAAAAGTTTTTGCCAAATCTACGTCGTAAAAATCTTTAAAGAATATATGAATAATTATTCAACAACAATTTTTTAAATAATTTTTATTTTTACTCAGTGTAATTGGAAAAAATTTCATTTTTACAGAAATTTGTATATAATTTGATTAATCATAATAACATTTTATATAATTTGTCAACTGCGGTATTAACCAAAGAGTAAGTCTTTCAATTGTGCATCGCGTACCTACAAGAAATTATATAATTTTTGCAAATATAATCAAATACACTGATAAGGATCACCATTGTGTACATTCTCAAAGAAAGTCACAATTAATATATATATAATATTTTTATACAATATATGCTAATTTCCGACGAAAAAAAAACTAATCTAACCTAAAGTTGTTCATAATCCTAAGTTTAATTTTTAAGTAAAATGAATTTAATTTTAAATAACCGATTTCTGGTAAAAAGGGTTAACATAACCTTAAATCGTTCCAAAATTGTAAATCTTCTTTGAAGCCTATATCAACTTTGCCGGTGAAAATCACTAGCCTAAAACCTATAATGAAACAAAAATTTTAATCTTCTTTGAAATAAAATAATTTTTCATTAAAAATACCGTTTTTCACTCAAAATTCTTAGTCTAAAACAGCAACATAACCTGAAATGGTTGAAAAGTTCTAAATCTTCTTGGAAATTTTATAAATATAATTTATTTTAAACAAAGTCATTGGTTTTAAATTTAATGATTTGTCAAAAATAACGATTTTAGATAAAACAGGTCAACATAAGCTATAGTTGTTGAAAAATGGTACATGTTCTTTGAAATCTAATAATTTTTTATTAAAAATACTAATAATTCTTAATGAAAAACACAAACATAAAATAACAGAAATTTATTAAGAATTGTAAATCTGTTCCAAAATCCAATGACTTTTTTGCAAGATGATCGATTTTTTGTGAAGAACGTTAATATTACTTAAAACTGTTCAAAAATTTGCTATCCTACTTGAACTATAGTGATTTTTTTCACAATACCAGTTTTTGCTATAAATCGTTAACCTAACCTAAAATTGTTAAAAATCAGAAATCTTGATGATTTTTGTTTAAAAATGCTAATTTCCAGTTTAAAAAAATTACACAACCTGAAATTTCAAATAAATTTCAAGTCTTTGAAATGTTTTGATTTTATAATATTTTTTTTCATCCAGCGAAAAGTACTAAAATGAAACATGTGTAATATTTTCAATAATTTATTAGCCAATTTGAAAGTTTTAATTTAATTGCTTAAAAGTAATGAATATTCAAAAAGCACAAATCGCTTTGGGTAAAATTCATATGATTTTCATTTGATTGAAATTTTTAAAAGCTCATTCTACTCCTTGAAAGGTCCTTTACAATTGTATTCATCACGTTCCTATTAAATATCATATAGAAAATTGTTTTATTTAAAACATGACTAAATAAAAGAATTGTACGTATTATTTTTGAATAAAACAATTTCTACGAAAACAAGGCGAATATAATTGTAAAGAAACTTTCGGGAAATGGAGTGAGCTTTTGTAAATTAAAATGAAATGCAAATGACGTATTTCGTCTAAAGCAGATGCAGAAACAGAAACAGTTGTGCAAATAACTACATATCATAACCATGTAAGTGCAATTTTTTTGAAAACACGTTTTATTGGCTTAAAAATTCTCTAAAATTCTACCTGACATTGTGGTGAAAGGATATATCCAAATTCGAACGATAGTGTGATTTTATCTCGATAAACTGTGATCTATCATACGAAAATTTAAATCTTTGTATTTGATTACATCCTTTTATTGTATTAAATAGTTACAAAGATCAAAGTTAAAAGAACTGATTTTTAAAAAGATACAAGACAACTTCAAGTAATGAAAAGTCAAATAACAGAAATGAAGAATTGAAGAGCATACATTTTAAAAGTGGTGAAAGAGAGAAAAAGTTAAGTAAATCACATCTTGTGTAAAGATTTTTAATTTTTTATATTGACATATTTTATGAGTGATTGCCGTGACGTTTACAATTTTACATAATATGATTTTCGAAAACAACAAAATTTTCAAACGGCCTAAAATATTTTTTAACAATGAAGGATTACCCGAGAGGGTATGAAAATATAAAAATAAAATATCAAGGAACGTATTTGTGATGGATATGAATTTTACGCAAAAAACCTGTGGGACAGACTTTAAAGAGATTTTGAACATCCTTAACGGAAGAATATTTAACTCTACTTTTAATTTTTATCTTTTCCAAGTTAATATAAGTAACATCTGTAAATTTCACATATTTAAAAAATGGTTTAAATGTGATTTGACAATTTTCCATTTTAAATTTGTAGCTTCAAATAGGTGCGTAGCAAGACATTTTGCATACTTTTTTATTTATTATTTCTAAACGAAGTCGTCCAAAATTTGGGAACTTTATTGAATTGTGCTTTGATATCATTTTAATACCTTACTCAGATAATATTAGAATCAAGTTAATATCCAAAGAAAAGGTGGAAAATTACTCAGAATTAAAGTGGCAATTACAAAATACATATTCCAAAAAATGTAGATCTTATAATATAAATCTTTTTATGAAAACTTCAGTCACGGCACTGGTCGTTTCTCACAAGCGCTGAATCAATTCCTCTAGTTAGTATATAAGGAAGTTCCAAATTTCTCCTCTCAATGTGAAGCGTGCGTCAGCGTAGTTGCGTCGAAAGCGTCATATATGTGTAGTATTATATTAGGGTTATTTATATGTATGTTATATGTGTTTGATAAGGTTTACGTGTCGTCAGTGTATTTGTAATGAAATTGTATTCTGATTGGCTGTAACTGACTCATGTGTGTGTGAGTTTATGCTGTTGACTGTGTATAAGTTTGTTTTTTTGATTCACAGAAGGTTACGGTTTACCAAACTGCCAGTTAAAGTTTGTCGAGCGTCAGTGACTCCTTCATGCCTTTTCTATAAACCAACTTATATTTTGTACCAAGCCCTCGACCGCGTTTTACCCAATTGTTCAATAATCTTTATCTGAAGTTTTATATATTTTACAATTATGTGCATTAAAATGTCAACTACCAAGTACAGTATTAATTAAAGTACAGTTCAGAAGATATTCGTGTCAGTTTGTCTCACTTTCATGTTTGTTAATGAAGTATTACCGAATTTCGCTTTACCAAACTAGAAATGAAACTTTATCAAAGTGTCCATATGTCCCAACTTTACCCAACTGAGTTTGGTAAAGTTTCTCGAAATATTTTTCTCCGTGTATTAGGTCATAATTGAACTATACCGTTGCAGGGCAACTCATCTTTCGCAAAATTCGCAAACTTTTTTCATATTTTTCATCACTCCCTCTCCCATGTTCCTGTTAACAACCGTAGTTTTTGGTGCGACCCCCCCCCCCTCCTGCTCAAAATGCTAATGTATTTTATGAACGGCCTCTAAGGAGCGTGTGGGATCCTTTGTAACAATTCAGATTGAGCATTTAAAAATTAAGAGACTCAAAAGAATATGTTTTTAAAATAGAGCTTGCAAAACTAAAAAATTTTAATTTAAGTGTCCCAGAAATTGAACTTTTTCAGAATTTATCATTGAAAACTTAAAAATACTAAATTGGAATCAGTGAAGTTTTAAAGATGATATAAATCATTCATAAGTATTTAAGTACTTATGTAGTATCAAGTACAATATTTAAGGTAACTGGATAGATTTTATTACCGAAAATGTATAAGAGTTATGTAGAAAACAATGAATTCACTGTCATTGTGATCATTTCAAAATTTAAGAATTTCAAACTGTAAATTATTATACCTTGTATAATTAAAGAATTTCGGAAATTAAATTGTTTGAAAGTACATAATTGTCATATGGTGCATTATAATTTTCAAATTTCAATTATTTCAATTTGAATAGCAACATTAATAACTTGAAAAAAATTGTTCAGTTTTGAAATTGTTGAATTCAAAAGGATTAAATTTCACATTGCTTAATAATTATGAATTTTTTATTGAATTATGTGTCAAGATTAAAAATGTTTTTTTTTTCTTTTGATTAAATGTTTTTCTATTATTACATAAATATATCATGACAAATTTGTTCTGCGTGCAAATTTTCGTGAAAAGCAAAGCTAACTGTAGAAATTAAATGAAAAATGAAATTCTTTCTTTGGTTAATTGTGAGAATTTTGTTGAAAAAGAGAAAATGTGATCTTATCTTAAGTTTCAATTAATATTTAATGTATAGCCGAAATTGCCTTTTATTATTAAAAAAAATGTTAACTATCAATCTTAGTATTATTTTACATTTTTAGAGTTACTTACAAAAAACTAATACTTTCCAAATTATTAGAAGCAGATTCATTTATTCAAGTCTCTGACTCAATGTTAAATTCTTATTTATTGATTTAAAAATTTAATTGAATTGCGTAATTAAAGTAGACCATTAAAATTATAAACATTTTTTTTCCAGGAGAGCTACGTGGATGGCTCCAACACCAGAGAAATTTGTCGAAGCACAATTAAAAACAATTGGTATCGAATCTCGAACAACAGGATATCCTCCACACTCTCTTATTGTAGGATTTGTACATGCATTGCAATGTATTTGCGAAAAAGGTGCTATTTGGTTAGTAGCAAGGACAATGCTTAATATTCGGGGTAGAGCCCTCAGGAAAAAAATGAAGGATCAAGAAGACGTGAAAGATGTTCCGGAAAGAGCAACGTCATCCAAACGACTTTAAAACTCGCCATAGTCATTTTTGTTGAATATATATTCTGTTAGAATGATAAAATAATATATTACATAATTGTTTAAGACTGCGATCATTCTATTTTTTCCATAAATCGTTGTTTCTTACACTTTGTGGCCTTACGAATGAGAATGACAAGTTCGAGAAAATAAGCTTGCTTGTAAAAAACATAATGTTTTCTAGGAACATTAATTTTATACAAAAAGATGTACTTCTTTATACGAAAAAGTCACTACTTTATGACATTTTCAGCTCTAGGTGATATTTATGTTATGATAAGTGCCTAAGCAGGTCGCGTAGTGAACAAAAAAAACATTAATTTAAAACAGAGCAAATCATTCCTTTTTCAGCGACTAATAAGATCCATACAATTACGTTTTTTATAGAAAATTTCTGATCATATGCATTTGTACTAAACAGTCTTTGAATTCTTTCGTGTAAATGTTTTGGTTTATAAAAATGTATGAATGATGTTATATATTTTAATTAGATTCCTAGACCTATAGACTTTGTAACTTCGAAACCTTTTCCTATTTTTAAATTAATTTTTACGATCTCCGTTTTCGAAAAGACATTGTTCTTCTAAGTAGCTATGAAAGATTTACGCACGTACCCACTTGACCCAAGCAACTGAAGATATACATTTATTCATTTTTCACGGCATGCTTAATTAATGTGTGCGCTTCAGAGTCAGGATGTGATTCAACGCTTTTTTGAGTCAGCGAAATCGCAAACCTTAAAAGTAAAACGTTTGAAATTCCTGCACGAAATCGTGAGAAACTTTTCCACATTGTCACATGCAAACTATATTTATTAAAATGGCATCATTTTTTTATTGGTTCAATGAAAATTGATCTTTAACATATCATAAAGCTGTATGGCAATATGTACATATTTTTCAAAAAAATAAACAAAAACATTTGTACTTGTTCTTGTAATAATTTGTGTAATTGCATTTGAAATGAAACATTTCAAATGAATAACTACGAGAAAATCCATATTTATTGAAACTAGACATACGCAAGTGTTTTTCTGCCTTTGCATAAAAGATTATTGGATTATTCCATCCACAAAAAATTCATAGAAATAACGTTCACAGGTCGCATGGCCGCAAACATAAATTATATTCATGCTGAAAAAAGTGATTTCACGGAAATGCATTTACGAACTTGAGAGTGAATTAGAAAAAATAAATCCAGAAATAAATTATTAGTAACTTGTACTTGTTTTGTCATGAACACAGTAAATTGTATCCTTTTCATGCTATTAATCCCTAACAAATGTTCAGAATTATCAATTATTTCTTTGTATTAAGCGCGAAAACTTTCAATTTAATATTTCTTATAATTATAAATGCAATGAATTTACAAATTTTAATTTTCATACAAAATCCAAGGTCCTTTTCAAAATTATATTTCAACGGTAAGCATTAGCAGGTTTTGAAATTATTGTATTTGTAATCGATGCGTCTTGTCGTACCGAAAAATTGACAGAGCTGGTAGAGAGAATGAACTAGACGTCCCGAACTTGCAGGACGACTTGCTAAATATATAAAAAATATTTTACTACACCTTCCGACTTTCGGGACGATCAGACGCTTCGAGTTTTAGTTGTAATAATACTTTATTTTTTATTTGAAAGCCTTCAAATTAAAATGCTTTTTTCCACTAATTTCTAATTGAATTTGTCAGTTGAAGTGAACCAAAACTAACATGTAACAGCAAATTGAAAAGTAATTAATAAATACTACCATATCCTTTTATTAAATATAAAAAGCAGTTTTGAGCATAAAGTTGATATATAATAGAAATAGATAAGAAAATCACTACTAACCATATTTTGAAGAGGTAATTTTTCCGTAACATTGTTTATCACGATGCACTCAGTTCTCGTGCTGCAAGGTTGCACCAGGAATGAATTACAAACAATCATAGAATGCGTTGGTCCACTTCCAACTGCAAAATTTGTCCGCATTTCACTCTTTACGTTAAAACAAAAATTCTGAAAATCTCAAGATTGAAAATTTCAAATTTCTTTAGTAAAAATTGGAAATGGATAATTTTATTACAAATTGAATCATGATTTCATTTTCATATATAATTATGAGTCAGTATATTTGACAGAATAGTTATAATTTACTCATACGCACCTTTAAAGTAATCGTGCAGTATTCGTCAAATAGAATCTAAAATAAACATGCTGACGCCCGGGGACTTCTTTTCCAATATCAGCGATTGCGTCCCTGCAACAAATAGCCCTTTATGCTTTTTTCTTATAATTATAAAATCCAATGCCATCACAAATCAAATCTGCGCATAATTCTTCCTCCGGGCGCCAGCACTCAATAATACTAAACATGATCAAACACACAACAAATGCGTGCACTGAAAAAGTGGTTTAGATGTCCCAGCTGGACGCTTAGCTGGATTTCGTATTCTAAGAAAATATAGATGTGTTACCTTAATTTCTAGCTGTGTTACCTAAATATCTAGCTGTGTTAGCTAATTTTGGCGTCTGGAAATTTTCTACCTAATTTATCTAGATAATTTCTAGATGGCAAAATTGAGCTGAAATAGCTATACATTCAGGTAACTCAGCTAGAAAATTAGATAACACAGCCGAGGGGTCCCCAACTCCACCGATCGAGTGTACACTGACTTCAAGTGATTACAGTGACTTCATGTGAATTCAAGTGACTTCACGCCAGTGACTTTAGCGAAGGTGTACACCTGACTTCACGAGTTATTAACCCCTCGAACACAGCTATATTTTCTTAGAAGACGAAAAACAGCTAAACGTCTAGCCGGAACCGCTTCACCATTTTTTCAGTGTGCAAACAAAATTTCTTTCTGAAGTTCTTGATAACGATATTTTGGTAAGTTTTTATTTTCTGTCAGTTAGAACGAGTTTCGTGAGATGTTGGTGCATGAATGAGAAAATTATGATAATTATTTCTGCTTCTCCCTAAAGTTTCAAAAGAGTAAAACTTCACGAAGAAATTTTCTCCGAGTATGTTATTATACCATCAGGCCATTTCCCTTTCGGGGCAGGCGTGACTTACTCTGTTGGAAACTAGTAGTGTGTATATGGGTATATAGGTATGAAGTAGATGGGTACATAGGTACATAGGTAAGTAGGTAAATGGGTATAAAGTAGGTAGGTGTCTAGGTATAAGGTAGATAGGTATATAGAGGTTAGGTATGGATGTTTTAGATTGATCTGGAATTCTCGTGTTATTTATTTAAATGACACGTTCATTCCGCAACACTGGTCCGGCCAGGTTGCTGATCAATCTCTCTGGCGATCACCCCAAGTGAAGAGCCTCACAAGATTGTTATGTATGGTTTCCCACTTAGGCTCATTAGTATCCAAAGTCTTTGTTTCAGGGGTCATTCATTCTATTGTCACTCTGTTTACAAATTATTTCTCGCCACACTTTTCTGTCCTGGCATACTATTCTAGCTTCCTTCACGTCCATGCATTTTTTCATGCAAGCTCTTGTGTTTCTATGGCTTCTTAAGTCTCTTCGGATTAACGTCTCCTTCACATATTCTAACCATTCTTTCGGCGGTTTACCTCTGGGTATTCTGCCATTTACTTTACCTTTATACACTTCTTTGGTCAGTCGTTCATCTTTCATTCTTTCAAGATGTCCGAATCACCTTAGATGATTTCTTTTCCATGTCAACTAGTGTCTCTCCTGTACCACATTCTTTGAGCATTGTCTCGTTTCGGACTTTGTCCATCAGTGTTTTCCCGCATATCATGCGCAGAGGTTTCATGCCGATCGCGAATTTTACGTTAATTTTACTCCTATCTCGATACATAAATTTATCAATTCGCATAACCTTGGAGGTATGTACTCGCCACCGTATTTAAGTATTTCAGCGCTAATACAGTCTACACCAGTCTACACCAAAAACCTTACCGTTTTTTAAGTTCTTAATTATATCTCTAATCTCAGTGACACAGACTTTTTCAATTGGGTTATCTAATGCATTATGTTCTATGTTGCAGTTTTGTTGTCCTATATTTTCACCTCCTAATAGTTCTTTTAACGAGTCTTTTAAACCGTCTACTATCCCGTCTATATCATATAGCATTTCACCTTTGCTGTTTCTCATGCTGACAAACTCTGTACTTTTACTTTCCTGCATCAGTTTAAATAATAGTTTCATAATTCCTTCAAAGCCGTTTTGTATTTTATTCTCTTCTCCTGTTCTGATTTTATCTTTAATCTCCTTGACTAGTCGTTTAAGTCTCATCTTTTTAATATTTTTATTTTTTATATTTGATAAAATGTAGGCAATATAAACTTTGTACAATTTTCTTAGCAATCTATGGATTGTATAACAATCTTATTGTACAAAATGATTACAAAATATCACAAGAATTTCACGTTCAATGTAATATGATATGTGGAAATTATGATATGTGATATGATAGATATTTGTATCATGCACGGAAAGAAACCAACGATATTGATGAAATGTCTAAAGCACGGGTTTGTAGTAGAATTTATTATAAGTATTATCATTATACACAGCGAAGTTAAAGATATAACAATCAATGAATGTGGATGCTAGAGTCGGCTGTTTAAAAAAATTACTCCATTCTAATATATTTCAGTTTTATTGATTTGATTTTTCAGTATATTTCTTTTTGAACTACAAACTTTTTCCGTGTGGAGTACAGAAAACTATATACTGGAACAAGCGATATTTTTTAAGGATAAACTATTTGCAAATTTGGTGAAAAATATATTGAAGCAGGAATGAAACTTATTTTGTATTAGTAGAATAACATTTCAACAAAAAATTTTTTAACTATGTGAAAAAATGAGTCTAAGTAGGCACCCGGCATGAAGGAGTTGATTGAGATGCGTTGACTGACATTCAAAAAAACGGACATTTCATTTTGTCCGAAATGCTTTTGAATGCGCTGTACTGTATGATTCTCATTTCGCTTTCATCATTTTTAATGCGCATGAGCTTCCCTCATTTAACTCCATAAATAGAAGAATTACGTCTTTTTTTATACAATTAGGGCCTATTCCTCTTTTGAATCAAATCTATATTTGGAGTAAAGAATTGGCTAATTTCAATAGTTATTGTGTGGAACGTTTTTTCTTTTCTACGCCAACCCGAGTAAATATCAAAAAAGCAATTTAATGCCTTCCAATGCTACGCGGCGAAATGCCAAATTGTATGCCATGCAATGGCCTTGCACGAAACTAGTATCGAACAGAGTCAATGCTATTTAATGCTGTTAACCCAACTAACTCCTTCTTACCGGGCAGCACGCGCTTACCCGAAAGAATTTCGTAGCCTATTTAAATTGATTATTTCGATTCAAATAATATTTATTTATGACTCAAGGACCCTAAGTGGCATTTTTGCCCTGTGTGAAATTGCAATACAAGTCAGAGCCCGATGTGTGGCGGAGGCAAAACGGAGGGCTGTCGCGAGTATTGCAATGACACGAGAAAAAAGTTACATACAGGGTCCGTGTATAATACAATGTTTTTTATCATAATGCAATCATAAGTGCGATTTTCAGGTCTCATAACTTTCTCTGAACGACAGTCAGTCGTCAACTACTCAACCATGGAGAATAGGCATGAGGAGACCAAAGTAATGTAACGAACAATTAGCATATTTTTTCGCGAAGTACACACGCCTAAACTTCCTGTTTGGTCTCCTTATGTCTATTCTCCATGTATTCAACAGTCATGTAATATGTCGACAACGCCATAGTGCGGCGACAATGTGAATCGCTCAGCGTACGATGAAGTCTGCTATAGCTGTTCGCTAGCCAATTAGATCACAATACGTCATTAATTTATAGGCCTAGGACCCTAAGTAAATCGTTTATAGGTCTAGGCCTATAAATACTGTTTCAGGGATCGTTTGCAGGCACTAAAATCGCATTTATGATTCAGGTGTGATAAAAAATATAGTAGTTAATACCGACGGTTGTAGCTGCGTAGTTAGCACTCGGATGGGTGACCTCTCATGATTCTCACAGCGTTAATTAACTACTGTTGAGCGGAAACTTTGATGCCGAGTAGGGGTATAGGCACTCGATGCTATCGCATGTATACAACCAAACTCGTCTATCAGTAATCGACTGCGCTTGGAGGTTTTGTTTTTCTGCAATTGTCTTCTCCCTTGACCAAAAGTCCAAGTGAATGGGAGAGCTTCTAATAAAATCCGACAGCAGACACTATTAGCCCAGGAGCCAGCTGCCATTTTTTATGACCAAAACTAAGAAAGCTAAGATTTCGATCTATGGTTCATTTAGTGTTGCTACTAAACGAGGTGACCGTCAGCTTGCGCATTTGCGGTGGGTGTAGCCGCGACAGCGTCCCACACACGTATCATTATAGTAAAAAAAGACAAATATGAAGATAGCTGAGACTTTCTTGGTACGCTTACTATGATGTAAATAAACGGAAAAAATTAGTTAGCTGACTTTATGGTGGAGGGTTGTACGTCAGCCTCCCGTTCAAACATGCGAAAAATATGCGCTCAATAAAATTATACGAAGAAAGCTGAAATTTTGGGAAGTAATAGTTAAATTTAACATTTAAACAAACAACAACAACAAAAATAGTTTAAGTTTTTCCCGGCGGAAAAGTGCTCAGCTGACGGCTGAAAGATCCGGCGGATCGCTATGCGCGTGGGCGCGTGGCACCCTTCACTGCATCAGCTGAACACTTTTCCACTGCGAAAAGCTCAGCGGACGATTTTTGTAAATTGAACTGTTAAAGTTAACTATTAGTTTACGAAGTTTCAGCTTTCTTGGTTTCCGGTATCTATTGATTTTTATTGATAAAATAGTGTGTATATGCACACGGGCTCGCTGCACCTAACTCACTCAGCTGTTTATCTCTGACGCTCAATTGTATACCTTGAAATATGTATACACAAAGGTGTAGTCGAGGCCCAGCGGGGCCTAGCGGCGCTAGGCCACCTTTTTTCCTCAATTGAGCTATTTAAATTATTTTGTTTATTATTTTACCATTAAACCATGTCCCTTTCGGGGTAAACCATAAATCATTCAGTTCTAGTCCTGTTATGCCACTAAGGATTGAGTAAGTATTTATAGGAAAGGGAGAAGAATGTATAAGGGAGTAGATAGAATATGAATATTACCATGATTGACAATGATGCTAATAGTTCCTGTTGCTTTGATTTTTTAATTTTACAATATTGTATATTAAAATTCAAATATTCAAAATGTCAGGTCAATTTATAAATGAATGTTTCAAAATTTCATATTAAACGCTTTGATAGTTAGTTTCGAATACAATAATTTTAGATGTAAATATAAAGTAATTTAAAATTAAAAAGCTCAAAATGTCTGATTTTTATTTGAAGTTTTAAACAAATAAATCATTTTAAATTAAAAAGTATGCGATTGATAAAGTTGAAGAATAAGAGAAGTTTTTTCTGAGAGGAGTGTTAAAAATAAAACGATATGAAAATAAAAAATTGTGTTTAAAATCAAAATAGATAAAAATTAAACTCACTGAAATTGATATCTCAGCAATTGAATAATTTTGCTAATCTTACGTGGATGCAATTTTAGAGTTCTGAATTTTCATGTTGAACGCTAAATTTTCAATTTTACAATTTCATAATTTTCAGTTTTGCAATTAAAATTGAATTGGTTGAATCTTGGAAAGTATAATAGTTAACAGTTTAGAAATTAGTAACTTTCAAGTGATTTAAATTTACTTAAAATATTTAAAATTTCAAAGGACTTGAGTGTAAAAAAGTTTTAATATTACAATTTTTGGTGACTAACATTTTTCCAGTTTAAAATGAAGTTTGCGTTCGTTTAAGTTTCAGCGCATGGAGCAGATTTTTTTTTATTTTCAATGATTCCCATTAAAAATTCATATTTATTTTGAACGTTTTTTTAGAATAATTAAATTTTTTTTTGATTTTAGAAAAATTTGTCCAATCAGCTTTAATATTGAATTATAATTTTCTTATATAATAACAATTGAAAATTTCAGAACCTTTGATTTGGAAAGATTCAATTTAGTTTTCAATTTCAAATTGTCAAATAATCATCGCTTATAATTCAAAATCATTCAATTCAATTCAATTCCTTTGAATTTTAAATGATCCAATTTCCACACTTCGAATCTTAAAATATTAAATTTTTAACTTTTTGAAATGTCCTATTTTCAAATTTTTTTTCTGAAATCATTCAGTTTCGTGATTGTTCAATTAAAAATAAAATTGTTTCATTTTTAGCGCTTCACATTAGAAATTATACAATTCAACTCTTTTTTTTCTAATTAAATTGTGCAAAATCGTTCTACATATATCTTTTTTTTTTATTTCAAACGTTTCCAATTAAAAATTAGAAATTAATAATCATTCTTCTAAAAATGTTTGAAAAATATTAAAAACTTGGATTAATGATGGATTTTTATATTGTTTATATTTTTAATTTATTATTTTTAATGTTGGGAAATAAAAATCTAGAGACGTGAACGCTAATACACGTTTTAAAGTCGTATCAACTTTCTTGACAATACGTCTTTGCAATCCTGGAGGGGGTGGGGGGGGGGGGGGGCTAGCGCTGGGCAACCTACATTTTTACGACTACACCAGTGTGTATACATGACAACACTGTTAGAAGTAAGTTCATGAAATTTCATGAAATGGTTAGTGAAGCTTTTTACACTACGTTTAGTGAAAAACTCATTGAAATTTAATGCAATACTGAAATTTAAATAGCCTTATTGAAATTTCAATGTAAGTTTTGAAACTATTTTAAGAGATAGTGCATTGCATTTTTTCCTCTTTTGAATCAAATCTATATTTGGAGTAAAGAATTGGCTAATTTCAATAGTTATTGTGTGGAACGTTTTTTCATATTTTCATTTAGGTTTATTAAATTTAATAAAAAATGTTACTTCATTTTCAATGCATGTTTATAAAATTTACGTAAACCACACAAATTTATTCAGCCATCAATAATATTTTATGTACAAGCAATTGAAACAGGTTTCAGAGTCAATTTTATGAAATTTCAATAACTTTTGGTTCAAAATTAAGTTTCGTGTCACTGAAAATTGATAAATATGGTCTCAAATTGATTTTCAAAGCCAAATTTATGAAATGTCAGTGACATAAGTTATTGAAAACTGACTGAAATTTCAGGAAATTTCTAAAAGTGAATATCAGCAGTAAATACGTATAAATCAAAATATAAATAATAAACATTTACACATGCAAATGCCAGAATGAAAAAAATGCTAAAAAATGCTCCACCGCCTTGCAAAATCGAACTGCACCAACATTTCCTTCGGACGACGTACATAGCTAATATTTGGACCCATGTGCATCTTGCTGTTCCCACTGAATTGCATCCGACTGATTACGGCTGGATAGAAGAGGACCTCTTGGCGGTATTACCATCGAGGAACAAAAAGAAAGTAGTGCAGGTCAGAATTATATGTACTTCTCTCTACTAATATTTCCATATTCAAAATAACTGATATACGTGCACGCTTTCTATAAATAATATTCTGATTGATTTCAAAATTTTGCTCTTGCATTATTATATCATAATTTTATATATGTTTTAAAAGTATAGAACTTCTTTATGTAATAATAAATTATTTATTAGATTTGTTTACTGATGATGAGGAACAGATGCCGATGATAGATATGGATTACAGCGACCACGAAAGCGAGCAAGAGTTTGTGGTTGATGATGAAGAAGAGTAAATAGTCTCATACCTCATATGTATTTCAAAATAAAAATGTTAATTGAAAATTATTTCTTTCAATGAATGTGTTAAATATAAATACTTATTTGAACATAATCAATTGCATAATTTAGCGCGAGAGAGAATCAGCTGATGCCGTGAGCTAGGCGAAACACGCCCACGTACATATACGCACTGTTTTATTAATAAAAATCAATAGATATCGAAAACCAAGAAAGCTAAAACTTCGTTAAAGAATATTTATCTGTAACAGTTACACGAAAAAATCTGTCCGCTGAGCTTTTCGCAGTGGAAAAGTGCTCAGCTGATGCAGTGAAGGGTGTCACGTGCCCACGCGCATAGCGATGCGGCGTATTTTTAAGTCATCAGCTGAGCACTTTTCCACCGCGAAGAACTTAGCGAACAATTTTCTCCGTGAAACTGTTGAAGTCGACTATTATTTTCCCAAATTTCAGGTTTCTTACTATAATTTTTTTCAGCGCATATTTTTCGCATGTTTGGACGGAAAGCTGACGTACAATCCCCCACCATAAAGTCAGCTGACTACTTTTCTCCGTTTTTTTACATCATAATAAACGTACAAAGTCTCAGCTTTCTTCATATTGGCTTTATTTCAAATTATAATTATACGTGTGTGGGTGGCTGCCACGGCAGCACCCACCGCTACCATGGAAGCTGACGCTCACTTCGTTTATTAGCAACACGAAATGAACACTAGCGGAAAATCTCAGATTTATTTAAATGTGTCACTTAAAATGCCAGCTGGATCCATATGGGATTTGGAGACTCCACAGGATCAAGTACTTGTACGTCAGGCATTACCTGTAGGCTTATTGAGAATTAGGGTAATCAGGGTAATTGGCGATGAGTCAAAGGTTTAATGTTTGTTGATCTTTTATTAAAGTTGGGGCAGGGGGGGTGATAGAATTAGATATGTAAAAGACTCAAAAGATATACATGGATAAAAATAACAAAAATGTAACCGTCAATATCAACTCCTTCCCCTCACATCTTTCCCACATCTCAACACAGGTTCCCTCATATTTCCCTACCACAACACTCACACAACCCTTCTCCCAGCCACTTTCCAACTACTACCCTTCTATTCATCCTTCTCCTTCCCCATCATTAACCCCTTACTCTTCACCATTCCTCTCCTTCATTTATCAGCTCTCCACGCCACTCATACTTTGCTTAACACGCAACCCACCCTTCCATTTGCCTCTGGCGTTTTCTTAGTTTCCCCTCCTTTGAACTTCCCCTTATAACTCGCCCTATCTCGCGCCCTTTTATCCATCTCCCCTCACAACGGAAATCTTCCCCTAATCACCACTCCTGGCCGTCGCCCCTCCCGTTCCTCATCCCCTACCTTTCCCTCACTTTGCACCACCATCGCCACTCTTTTTTTTTTAAATCCATCGGGTTCTAGACGTTTGCCCTCGAATGCTCAATGACCCATTAATCCGAGCCTAATACTTCAAATTATTTAGATGTAATGAGTGCTAAACGACGAACGGGCGGATAGTCAGACAGAGACCCGACCAACAAGTGGGGCAAAAAATACGTCTGTGGACAAATTTATTTTCACGAGATGATTCTAATCCTACTTTAATGTTTGTTTTTTAAAACAACTAATAAAATTGGGCATAGATTCGTCATGTATGGGTTGCTACTGCAAAACTTTTTAAATTATTTGCTTCACTGATTTCAAGTGTCTCGTAATGAATTCAAATACAGTCAACTCTTGCGTATTTTAAGACTACCTATTTCAAGTCACCCATGCTGGGCTATTTTGCAGTGCGCAGTTTCGTCACCTCCCACCACGGTCCCTGTACGTGTACGGTCTCGTTCGAGTCAATGGCTGACTAATTAAAAAGAGGCCCGAAGAGCGGCAAGCCCTCGTTGGTTTGAATTGAGTATTTTAGCATCACGTCATAGGGATGCATACGAGTTTTTGGAGAAGATATTCTGAACGTAAAAGTAAATCATAAACATACGGACAGTAATATTTGTCAAGTGTAGAATGTATTCTCTCTGTCATGCGCCATTCTTTCATCGATTGACGACCTTTCAGTTCCACGAGATAAAATATCAAAAATTTTGAGTTAGTGTTTCAGATCAATTTGATCAGAATCGGATACTCTGACTCAAATTTCGGATGGTTGGTTGTATTTCGAGAAACAAAAAGGTCCACAATCGATGAATGGATGGAACAGAATCGCGCAAATGCATTCTACACTTAAAAAGTATTACTATTGAGACCTTTATAACTTACTTTTACGTTTAGAATATTTTCTCCGAAAAGGCGTATGCAGTCCCCTGTCAAGATGTGTAAACTATATGCTAACCTTTCTGACATTTCCACCTATCCTAGCATGAACGCGACGTCATGCTACAAAACTCAATATTCCGCGAAATATTTCAGTCGTTTTTTGATTATATTATATTACTTTTTATTTAGCAAATTCTACTACAGTCCAAGCTCCGAGCATTGCCGCCCCGAGCATTGCCGGTTCCCCGATTTCTCGCTCGAGCACTACTCCCACTTTAGCGTCGCTCGCGACCGATGCATTTCATGGCTAACGCTCCGAGGATTGCCGGGAAAGAAACGTCGGAATCTGAAGGTTTTTTTCGGGCAAAATCTCGAAATTTTTCAGTCAAATAAATTGATCATTTTATTATACATATAAGAAATGAAATATGAGGAAATCTGTTCGTTATTCAACATTATTTATAATAAACTTTAAAAAAATTTGCTATTATATAAAATCAAATTTATGTACTATAAGGTATCAATGTTTCTTGCACGAATATTTGTGAATATATCACAATATCAAAGATAGCTAACCAATCAATTTTTATTTTACTTTCCGTCAAATATTTAAGGGCTTTGCACAGAGATGTTTTGGATGAATGTTCAACATAAAATGTGAACCTTAAAACCTGGAAAAAAACCATGAAAAATTATAAAATCGAGTTCAAAAGATATTAGATGCCTGATTTCAGCTCCTTTAATATGCATTTCTATGAGATAACTGCTCGCAGTATTATTGCGCGGTATAAAAAGTGGAAAAGAGTGAAAGAATTTTTTCTTGTACATATTTTAGCTGTATCGGTTTTTGAATTTCCATTCTTCAAATGAACTAATATCTATTCTCACTGCTGTAAAAAAAGCTTTTCATTGTTTTTTTGTTTACGTTTTTCATGTATATTATAATCACGAAGATTACACGAGTGACATCAAATTGTGGTTATAATTGACAATTCGATATTTGAGTTTCTCTTTGTTTAAAAAAAAACAAGCAATAAGACACAGTAATTATTAATGTATTGCACCAGATTACATAGGTAACGTTAAAAGTGAGGTGAAATATTTGTCACTTTGACGCTTTCTTTACATTTATTCTAAGAATCGAACATACCATAGCTAATGTTCGATTTTTATGTTTCACATACCTTTAAACTCGGGTTTATAACAAAATAATACAATTTTAATCACTTTTGTACACATGTATGTACACTAGGTACATGAAACGATTTTCGAGATAGATTTTTTAACTAACCGACGCACGGCCATGCTCGGAGATTGTCAGCTGTATTCTTCTCTTTCACGCATTCGAGCGTGACCGAGCTTAGAGTGGGGGTTTATGGCTTCTTGGAATCATACTCCCCTACACTCTACAGACCCGAAAATGGCAATGCTGGGAGCTTGGACTGTATTTTAATGAAATTTTCTATTTGTCACGTCGTACGCCAACAGAAACACTTGCAGAACACTAAAAAATACTGACATGCATGATTCACGAATGCGTATACATGCGTACAGCGCCCTCACCCGCGCTGATACAAGGCCGGGGCAGCCAATGAACGTCGCTTGACAAAAATCACCCGACGACTCGCGGTAGAGGTGACGGCCCCTTCAGCCTTGAAATTCTCAAACGTTCACGTTTCGTGGACCTTAAAATGCGCAAGATTTACCTGTATTTCTTTGAAAAAAACCTTACTCTTCAAATAAAAATGGTTTATTATATTTTGTTGTTATTAAATACAAGATAAGTAAAGAGCGTGTTTAAACATCGCTATGACAGATGTATGGGGTAATTCACAAAATACGTGATACATATTTCTGGAATTTTGAACTCACTTCACCCTGCATGATACGTTTTCCGTTGTTTTTAACATAGAGAATGATACTTTCACATACCGGGCTGCGAAACCCTAGAAAATGAGTAAATGAATGATAGGATCATAAAAATGTCTGACTTCACGATCTTTATTGTGGAATATTGACGTTGATCATTTTATAACTATACAAGAACGGGCTTAAGTTATAATTATACACGGAAAAAAGTACACTGTAAGATGTACAATCTCAAACAGTAAAGCTGAGGTTTAAAGCGTACCCACTGTGAAATGAGCAGTTTTCACAGTATTGAATGCAGTGTGAACCAGTAATCTGAAAGTATACTGGTCGAAATACCACATGTAGCAACACATAAATCAGCTATTACAATTTGGAATTGTAGAGTCGAATAGCACTGGTTGGCGCTGTTTAAATTACTGCTCCGCATTGTAAGGTTTCACTTGTAAGCTGGCAGACGTTACGTTTTTCAATTGTGAATTAAAAATTGTCAATTATACAATTTCCAAAGGTAAGATATCCTCTTTCATAATGCGATGGTTAGTGGGCTACAAAGTAGATAGTGCAATTTGAAATAGTAATCCGGTATACCAATATGGGATCTCACCCCGTACCAATTTCGCAGTGTGAAATTGTAACATTTCCTTTTACGTACTGCGTCAAGTGCTAACTGAGATTGTGAGAGGTACAGTGTGAACTGAAGAGAAGGATGTTACTGGGCGAGATTGTAATATCTCCACTTTCAAATAGTGTTATTCGCTGAGCGAGATTTGTTTTACTTCTTACAATATTAAGTTTATTTTTATAATTAATTATTAATCAGTAATTATTTTTCGAACTAAAAAATAAAAGGTGTATTGAGATTATAATTAACTCCATATTTGCCTTACTAAGGAAAAGCTTACGTAAGTGGCATCGCCGTTTAGGTCGAATTTAACATTTTCATGATTATTAGTCAAACTCCAGTTCAGTTTCAGTTTTTGGTTATGTTATTAAACTAAAAATAAAATATATACATTTTGTCGAATTTTTTCGTCTATAGACAGACCGCCCACTGACATTTTACAAAATGAAATAAATTGTCGGAAACTATTTCATAATGTTTTCTCTTTTATCATAATATTATATGAGATAATTATTATAAATAAACATTACGAATAATTCTACTTTATACTTCAATACTGTTTATTTGTTTTCTACACAATTTTCAGAATTTAAAAATATTCGGAAAATTTATATATAAAAAATACTTTTTTTAAATTATTTCTGCTATTCCATTTTAGGATCGTACTTGATGAAGCCACCCAGGTTCAAATATTATATTTGGAAGAATTTTTTTTTAGTAGAATAATGCATTGTTTTCGACATATCATTTTTTGAAATAATAATTTTAAAATAATCTGTAATAACATTTTAGTTCAAATTAATTTCCAATTTTTACGTTGTAATAATTTTTTCAACCTGTTCACATTGATATTTGTAAAAATTACTACCATTTCATGAAAAAAAAATATTCTCTCATTTTTTTCAGATTTTCAACAACAATAAAATCTACCATACTACTGTAATATCGCGGTCTTTAACATTAATCCTCGGAACGGAATATATTTTTTGTTTGTTTTAAATCGTTTTTAATCTAATTCAGCATCCCCATTAGAGTGGCTCAAGAATGCACGGCAAAATTTTTTTCATGCTAGTGGGCAACGATTCCCCCGATTTTGTTCCCAATCCGAAAAAAGAAAATGCCTAAGTTTTTTATTTTTTTATTTTAACTGCTGCGGTTTTGACTTGCAGTTTCCCATGTAAAATGCATGGGGAAAAATCACTTTTTTCAGTTTTTGAAATAATTTTTTAGCGTTTGGAAAAATGTGACGAAACGTATAGAGGCTTGTAGAGAATGATTCAGCGAAGAATTTCATGCATCGGGCATATGGGTTTGATTTTCCTAACACACCCCCACGAGTCCCTGAAGACTAACCCTTAAAACGAAAAATATCAATTCTCCTTGAAAACGACCTTTTTGGTACTGTATTCTCGTCTTTTTTTTACCTCAAATTATTTATATTGGTCTAGTGGAATATTTTTTAGCATTTCCTAATTAATTTTCAATCATTTAAATAAATGGAATTTGTATAAATATTTTGTTTGAATATTCGTTTTTTTCCTAAAAATTATTACTATTGGTCTACTGGAATATTTATTAACAATTAGTTATTAATTTTCAAATATTCAAACACATGGAATCTATTTAAAACTTTGCGAGTTAATTAACAAATGTTGATAAAAATTCCACTGAAGAAATAATAATAAACTTTAATAAAAAAAATCAAAAGAAAATTATTCAAACAAATTCCATTTCTTGCCATAATACAAAATTAATAAATTATTGTTAATAAATATCCCACTAGTACAATAGTAATAATTTTCAAGAAAAAAACGAAATTTTGAAAAAAAAATTATTTAATCAAATTCAATTTGTTTGAATAATTAAAAAGTCATTAAGCAATGGTAATAATTGCTCCACTAGACCAATACAATTATTTTTAGCTAAAAAAAGATGAGAATACAGTGCTCAAAGGTAATTTTTATGAAGAATTGTAGGGGTATGTTGGGAGTGTCAAACCCATATGTCCGATAGATGATTCTTTGTTAGATAATTATCTACAAGCTTCTATATTTTTCCGTCAAATTTTTTCAAACCCTAAACAATTATTACAAAAACTCAAAAAAATGATTTTACCCCATGCATTTTACATGGGGAACTTCAAATAAAAAAAAAATTAGGCATTTTCTTTTTTCGGATTTGGAACAAAATGGTAGGAAACGTTGCCCTCTAAAAAAAGTGTTTTTGAGCCACCCTAATCCCCATATCTCATGAGAAAAATTTTATTTTTGCGAAAAATTTAAATTTGAATCACTATTCAACGTTTGTCTCATCTTAAAATAGTGATTTCGATTTTGCATTTGATATATTATTACAATGTTTAAACTATTTTTTATTTATATATCAGTTACGTAAATGAATGTTGAGTTTTAAATAAAGTGAGATGATAATAAAGTCAAATTAAAAATTCAAAAATTTCATTCGAAAACATTTTTTCAGCTCTTAATTTTCAATAATACAAAATATATACTTTTTAAAAATTGTAATTTAATTCATTTTATAATAATACATATAAAATAGTAATAATATATTTACTGTGTTCGTTAATACTTCTAAGCAAAATATTTTCTCCAAGCTCGTCACAAAATATTAGATATCATCAGTAAGATATCGATTAAAAAATTGTAAGTAAACATTTATCATCATTTCTTAGCCGGCCACGTTTTTCTCAGAGAAACCGCATGGCCGAGAATTTGTCAGTACAATGTAAGCGGTTCGGTAGCTCACTTGGCTAACGCGTGCGCCAGATTTAGGTTTTAGGACAAGTTTGAGGTAGTTAAGTAGGGTTCGATTCCCCAGCGGGGGCGGTTTTTCGAAGCGTTTAAGCGTGAGATCATATGTGCAAGACTCTATGCGTGCGATTGTGTAAGAATAATCGTAAATTAAGTGCAGTAATCATATATAAAATAATTTTTTTCCTCAAATCGATCGACATTTTACATCATTTTTGTTGTCGAAAGTTTCAATCTAATCTATTTATAAATCGTGTATAGAATGCGTGCAGTACATTTATACATGCATGCGTTACAACTCGAAACTATAATTTTTGCTCCTAGAAGGACAAGGATTACTGAGCGAGAATGTAACCTCTGCTCTCGCGAGACAAGCAGTGTACAATGCGAGCTGCATCTGACGCTCGCTACAAAGTAGGGATTGCTGGGTGAGATTGCTAAATTGTCACTCATCCCCATTTGATCTGGATACGGATTTACAATTTCACAGAGTGAATCTTGCACTTTGATGCAGTGAGGTTCACTAATTTCTCCCAAATTGTAAGAATTACACCGTGGTTGCACGAAAGGCTCCATTACTGCGCCACAGAGTAATATTTCATCACTTTTCCGAGTATATCTTACAGCGTACTTTTTTCCGTGTACTAAATTATGAATGAAAAAAAAAATTTCAAACAATAGATTCACCTTCTTTGCCTGTACTACGGGGAATGTAGTTGATGTCGTTTTTCGTTTTTTTCGAAGAGGGGAGGAAGCATCTGCAGCATTCTTTCTTCAGATCTACTGCATAACTTCCATAAACGAGTGGGTTTGCGCAAGAATTTCCCACGGCCATTATAAACAGCGCCTCTTGAATTTCCTGATCAACTTGCTGTGCACTTTGCCGATCAAATATGTACCTGCATGAATAGAAATTGAGATATTTTAACATGAATGTGTATGCAGGATCAAACCTCTAAAAAATTGGACTCTCATGGTCAACAGGGCGGATCCAAAAAACATATAGTTTTTTTTCAAATTTAGAAGGGGTCTAAAAGTTGTTGTTTGGTACACGGATATCACATAATAAGATACAGATATACAAAAAGATATCTTATGTTCGCGCCTCCATGATAAAGATCAAAATAACAAATAAATGCGAATTTATTGTTATTTTGGTACGAAGAAAAATTTTTGATAAATGAAAATGCTTCTAAAGGTTAGGATTCGCGAGGATAATAATTCTCTGAAATCTATGCAACAATAAAAAAATCCGTGTACATCGTAAATTGTCATTAAACTTGAAAAAAAGAAGGAAAATCATGTTTTTAATTGGTTAAATGATATTTTTCTCTTTGGTTACGATTTTTTCATTGATGGAAAGTGTTTATATAACTTAGTTCTTACACAATACAGATACAATTATCTTTCAAACGCGACGTAGCAATAGCAAAATTTCTTGCACATCGTAAAATGTCATTAAATTAAAATAAATTCAACACCATTAAAAATATTTCTGATTCACAGTACTTTAAATGTGCAATCAGTAAATTACTCTTATTAATGATTTCTACTATCAAAAATTGGCCAAAAATTGGGCCAGCTATAGTCCTATTGGGTGGTACCACTCACAGAAAAAATTAATTAATTTCGAAAAATATTTATGCAAGTAGAGGGGGTAGACGTTTTGGGCTTTTGATATTAAGAAAAGTTAAAAAAAAAACAGATTCAATTGTATTATAAAAATACCTAACTTCTCAAATTAATTGCATATTAATATCTGAATATGTAATTAAAAAGGGTTAAAACCCACTGCAGAGTCCCACTGTGAGCAACTGCCATCTAAAGGTGACACCAGCTCCCAGTAGAACTGCTGCAAATCACACCTACTGTCATGTCTCACGACAGGCCAGCGAAACCCTCGTGTGTCCTGAGGACACAAAGCGGCCCAAGGATGGCAGCTTTCTGCATTCATCTCGCAAGTGCGTTGGTCACAAGGTCAACTAATTTGATCAAAATATATGAGTACAGTCGTTGCAGCACCCTTTTAAGGTCTCGATACCTCTCCTCCTTTTCCTTCTCCTTTGCAGTGATGGTGTATTCGGACGGAGCCGAGAATTCGATCACGAATATAGTTCGTTTCTCGAAGTCTTAGAGAACGATGTCAAACCTCGAGTGTGCAATGGAGATTGCGGTCCGAAAATCGTAGTTCCAAAAAATTTGGCACTTCTCGTTTTGGACAATTGACTCTATTTCTTTCGGAGCGTTCGGTAGGGCAGGTTGCAGCCAACACCGTGAGAGCGACAAAGATGGTAATCAAGCACTCTCAGGGCCGCGTTATGTATGTAGAGATACGTCGTTCCCACGTGAGTGGGACACTCGGATGGTACTTATTCTAGGTACCTAGCGTGTGTATGACACGCTCTGCACCTATCGCTGGGAACTACTTGGCATGAAATGCGGTCACGGCATACTAAGGTGGAAATGAAACCGGCCTGGCATGCGAAAATGAAATCCTCTGTACCTGAATTAAGTCTTGATGGTCTGAGGAAAGCAGAAGTTTGCTAATTCGACAAGGACTGATTTTCTACATTTCTGTGAAAGTTTCCGTGCATTTTCTTGTCGGGTAGCTATTGACGGAATTTTTCGATCTCTGATTTCTGCACTTCGGCTTTCGGAAGTAAAGCGTCTAGATAGATTAATGCACTTTTCTCACTTCTGATGTCAAAATTCAGGCCAAGGGCCTCGGCCGCCTGTTCCGCGACTTTATAAAGGAACGTTCCTTTGCCAATAATATCGCGTTTCCTGACCATTTTTAGAAGAGGATCTTTGCCATTTGCAACGATGTGAGCTGTACTCAGATCAATTCGGTTATGCAGACATTGGAGATTCAGAAGTTCGCGTCCGCCTTAACGGCGTAAAATGTACAATCGTGAAACGGACGTCCTGATTGCGGCTTTGAGGCACGCCCAGGTATGTATAGGTCTCTTCCGTGTCAAGTTGTCTAATAACACTCTTATCCATTAGTTAAGTGTCCCACTTGTCCAATCCAAAGTCCATACCAATCTCTCCTGTGTACTTCTTGACGATATTTAGAACAAGTTAAAGTTTGCACCAGAAGGTGTGCAGGAGAATTTCGTATCGCGAGAGATAGAGGCAGAAGTGTAATGCAAAAGAGCAGAGGGCTCATGGTATCGCCCTGAATGGCGCCTATATGAATGACGCCTGAATGGCGTCTATAAGAGGTTGAATCGAAAGCTTTGCGGTACTCAATTCAGGCAACTGACAGGACGCGCTGATGGGCTGCTGCTTCTTTGTAGACGCACCTGCCAATTACCAGGATCTCTTGACAGCCTGCTGCAAATTTTTTCGAGCCACGCTGTTCGTACATCTCTCTCCACACTGGCTCAATTCTTCTAATAATCCTGTTGTTGAGGACAGCTGTAAAAGCTGTTAAGCGTGTTCCGACTTTAAATATGAGATGTATATGCGAACCAGATATTGGTGTGTAGAAGTGAACTTCTTCCACGAGAAGTTCTTGATACCATGGGTTCCTGCAGCAGAAAAGTTGTTCGTGACCCCAAGTGCTTTTTCACCTCTTCGGCAGTAATTGCTGAACATTCCTCCTCGGATGTTATGAGGTTGTCGCAAAGCTCCTTGAAGCGGATGAGATTATCAGTATATTCTTTTAACTCCAGTGTTTTCGGGATCTTATATACCTCTTCAACAAGTCTCTACCTCGTTGGACTTGGGTGAATTTTTGACAGAAACAGGGAGATCGCTGGAGAGACGCGACGGGTTAGCTAGAAACTGTTGATTTTCTCTGACCCATCAGCTTGATTGTCAGCAGCTTTAACTTGATCAGTGGCTTGCTCATACAGCGGTTGGGGAAGCGCTCCGGGTACACATCCATTTTTTCGGAGGTAGTCGGCTTGATTTCGCAAAGACTGATGCGAAACGTGCTGATGCTTTGGGTGTTTCTGGCACCACAGAGTGTGCATACGCGCTATAAAGCCACCGTGAACAGGGATAATGCTGGAATCGTAGCAGTCTAGCAACTCATCCCTGAGTTGATTCGTCCACTCAATGTGGGTGTTTCGCCGGTTCGTCGTCGTGATTTCTTATACATTATTTTCAGCACCCCGAACTCTAGGGTGATCAGCACTGTTTGCCGACCCACTGTCGGGTGCTCTGCGCGTTCAATCGTTTTGAACCGCATCTACAAGTTTTTGGTGGTTTGGTGGTTTCATTGTTGTACCCACGAGTAGCTAGGGAAAGGATTCGTCCGTCCTTGTAGAGCCCCGCATGCAAGAATAAGGTTGCATACTCTGAGAGGTCGCCCGGTACCCCGGAGTCACCGTTAAAGACACCTCACCTACGTGGCACTCAGCTTTCAGCACGACTGTTACGCCTCTGTTTAGGGATTATTCCTTCGGGACCATCCTTGACAATTGCCCGCGACTGCTTATTAATTATTGTAACCATATTCAGCAGAAACCCTTGGTACAGGGATCATCTATCCGCATCCCATGTATGCGTTCGGTGGCTTTGTCATGTATGTATATATAATATATTATAAAGATATATATTACATAATTTTGAATAAGCCCGCGCTTTTTCGTGCATGCATAGTTTAGAACTTCAAATTTTCAAATTGAAACTGTCTCATCTCATGTGCATTATCTTTGACTATATGTCTTTCAAGAATGATTAATCTCTATATTTTTAGTTTCTTTATTAGTATAATTTATTAATATAGTGTAAAGTTGAAGGTTCATTATTCACTTGTAAAATGTTTAGAAGCGGTCTTTTTGGTATTTTTTGTTCTGCTCTTATTTTCATTTTCAAAAGTGAAATGGTTCCACAGATTTTCCTGTTCACGTATAATTTTTATGTGAGTATGCCAAGTGGGGAACCACACTTGGGGTGATCTCTAGAGAGATTGATCAGCAACCTGGGTCGGAACAGTATTGCGGAATGAACGTTTAATTTAAATAAATAACACGACAATTCCAGGTCAATCTACAATATCTATACCTAACACCTATATACCTATCTAACATATACCTATATACCCACCTACACACCCGTGTGGAAATGTTCACCATGGGACAAAACACAAGTACCATGGCTCAAGTCTTGCATATGTTTTTACCCATAGTTCGCCCATAGTATGGCTGAAGTATGGCTTGTGGCCGAATCCCATGGTTCTACCATGGGAAACTACGAAATGCATTGACAAATGTTTTAAACCAATTTTATGACGAATTGTGTCAATTATATGACTATAAGTTAGTCCGACTTCAGGCCAAATATATTTTACTCTGGATGCGAATTTTCATCAGCCCAATGTTATGCCGACTTTTTCGAAGGTCTGTAGAGATATCGAAATGATAAATATGTACCAATGTTCTGTGTCGACCATTCTTCCAACATACTCCACCCAGGGATAGGAAATTTTAGGTTGGACCGGAGTCGAAGCTTTTAAATTCCTAAGGTTCCAGGTCCGAAACCGAACCCTTTGATTCCTCAAGGGTCCGGGTCTAGACTGGATAATATCGAGTGCAACCAAAAAGGTTCCTTGAATTATATTTGAGAAATTGACCAAAGCGATTTGAGAGAGAGAGTTTAGTTTGAGGTATTGAAATTATTGAGTTAATTTGAGATTGCGCAAAAGATTATACCGGGAGCTTAGGATGCACAGAAAAGTGACACTTCGCAATATTCTGCGCAGTAAAATTACGGTGAACTTATAGCTGCGCATCAGAGTTCAATGTCACATATAGCTGCCCAGTAAAGTTTCACGGCATTAACAGCTGCGCCGTGCGGTTACCTGGCACTTACAGATGCGCAGTATAGGATGCAGCGCTTCTGGCTGCGCGGTATGGAGAGGGATTGCCTTAGATGCGCAGTAGAGTTGCATAACACTTTTGTCTGAGCAGTAGAGTTGTATGATACATACGGATGTGCAGTACAGTTACGTGACATTTATGGTTGCGCAGTAAGGTCAGGAAGTACTTATAGATGCGCAGTACAGTTACATGATACTTGCGTGTGCGCAGTACATTTGGAAGACACCAATGGCTGCGTATCAAGGATAGGGGGTACTTACAAATGCGTATCAGAGTAACATAGAGCTTACATCTGCGCAGTAAATTTCTATGACACTTGCGGGTGCGCAGTGCACTTTCAAGGTATTTATGACTGCGCAGTAAGGTTAGGAGGTACTTATGAATGCGCAATTATGGAATACATGGATTTCACCCAATGATCGGTATTCGCGGCATTCATAGAATTCCCGGAGTTCACGACATTTATAGAATTCGCGGAATTCAAGCTATTCGTGAAATTAATGGAATTCAGGAAATTCGCGGAAATAATGGAATTCACGGAATTCATGAAATTCAAGAAATTCACGAAATTTTTGGAATACATGAGATTCACGGAAATCATTGAACTCACGAATTTCACGCAATTCACGATATTCACAGAATTTACTTTATTCATGGAATTCACTGAAATTATGAATCTCGTGATTTCAATAAATTCCGAGAATTCCGTAAATTCCGTAAATTCCTCGACTTTCATAAATGCCATGAACTCCTTCTATTACATCTTTACCAGGAATTCCGTAAGTTCCATGAATTCCGTGAATTCCATGAATGCCGTGGATTCCGTTAATATACTGAATTTCATGAATTCCATAAATGCGCATCTAACAGTACGCCCTAACCGTACTGCGCAGCCTGCATGCCTTGCAACTGTACTGTGCACCCGCAAGTATCATAGGACTCTACTGCGCAGATGGCAGCGTTATGTATCTGTATTGCGCATCTATTAATACCCCCTGACCTTCCTGCGCAACCATACATGTCGCGTAACTGTACTGCGCATTCGTAAGTTTCATAGAACTCTATGGTGCAAATTTAAGTGACATACAACTCTACTGCGCATCTAAAGCAGCCCCTAACCGTACTGAGTAGCCATGCATGCCTTGCAAATTTACTGTGTACCAGCAAGTATCATAGGACTCTACTGCGCAGATGGCAGTGTTATGTATCTATATTGCGCATCTATTATAGCCCCCTGACCTTCCTGCGCGAACATAAATGTCGCATAACTGAACTGCGCAATCGTAAGTTTCATAGACTCTATGGCGCAGATTTAAGTGCTATACAACTCTACTGCGCATCTAAAGCAACCCCTCACCTTACTGCGCAGCCATTAGTGCCATGTACTATACTGCGCATCTGTGAGTGTCATGTAACTTCACTGTACAGCTGTAAATTTTGTGAAACTTTACTGCGCAGTCATATATGCCATTGAACTTCGATGCGCAGCCACAAATGCCCCGTAACTTTTCTCCGCAGAATAATGAGAAGTATTACATTTCCGCGCATCCTTAGTTCTCGGCGAAAACTTTTGCGCAATCTCAAGTTAACTCAATAATTTTAATACCTCTAATTAAATTCTCTCTCTCTCTCTCCCTCTCAAATCGACTTTGTTAATTTCTCAAACATAATTCAAGGAACCTTTCAGGTTGGATCCGATATTAAAGGGTTCCTTAAGGGTCTGGTCTGGATCGGAACCCATAAGAGTTTGAAGGGTCCGGTTTCGAGCCCACAAAAATTTAAAAGGTCCGAGTCCGGACCGAAATTCTTAAGAAAATAAAGGGTCCGGGTTCGGACCTAGACCCTTAAGAATGTCAAATGTTCGGGTCCGGACCGAGCCCTTCAGAAATTAAAGGGTCCAGTGCGGACCCTAACCCTTGAGGAACCCCTTAATATTGGGTCCAGCCTAAAAGCTTCCGATCCCTGGGTAGAGTATGCTGGAACAATGGTCGAAAAAAAAAAATTGGTCCATATTTATCATTTCGGTATCTAGACCAACCTTAGGCAAAAGTGGGCCTGACATTGGGCTGATAAAAATTCGCATCTAGGGTAAGACAGTTGGCCTGAATTCGGACGATTTTACAGCCATATAATTGACACAATTCGTCATAAAATTGGCTTTAAAGATTTGTGAATGCATTTCGCAATTTCCCATGGTGGAACCATGGGATTCGGACCCCAGCCATACTTCAGCCATACTATGGGCGAACTATGGACAAAAACTTATGCAAGACTTGAGCCATGGTACTTGTGTTTTGTCCCATGGTGAAAATAATAGTGCACTATTATTTTCTAACCGAGCAAGTCACGCCTACCCCGAAAGGAAAATGGCTTAATGGTATAATAATAATAATAATAATAATAATGCCGACGCCTCCATTCCATACCGCTCCACGTCGCGTTTGGTAAGTGTACTTCAGGTCCTGTGTAAGCATAGGACCTAGATGTTATATATCGACCAAACGCCACATGGAGCGACATAGAATGAAGGTGTGGATGTAACATGCGGAAAAAGTGATTACACGTGTCAATATGTAAGTTAATCAATATTTGAAATTGTGCAATATTCACCACAGCATCATGGTCACGTATGGTGTCCAACATAAGATGAAAACGGCCACTATAGTAATAGTCATTCGCAATGTTCGTATTCGAGCTCTTTCAATTCGACTCATGTTCGAGCATCTCAATTGCATGCGATTTCCACTACCACTGTTTAAACTCCCCAGAGTCCCAGTACTGCATGTTCTTGTGAATGCTGTAATCAAATTGGGCGAGTCATTCCGTTAATCGAGTCACGATTGCATTTTGGTCCTTAATATATAATATATATGCAAACCCTTGAATTAACATTACGCGTTGACATAATAATCGTGTATTGTAACTTTAGCAGTATAGCATAGAACAGAACAAATTCAGTCCTGTCATCACGTAGAAAAAACGAATAATTCGAATACATGAGTTCTCCATGAATTTTGGTTGACCTAACTCCTTCATTTTGGCATACAAATAAGGCCCTGCGTTTGCGGCAGAAGGTGAGAACTAGAACCCTTCTGCAATTTTTGGAAAGCATCCTGAAAAAAGGTTTTTTAATATCTCATTTCAAGTGCATATTACGTGGTAGAGACCTTACACATAAAGATGGGGAGAAAAAATGTCTAACAAAACTAAAGAGAATAAAGTGTTGTAACTATAATACGTCCTGCTGTATGGCTCAACAAAGTTTGCGCTTCTTTCGATGTTTTTCTAAGAAGTTGTATTTTTCAGTTTTTATACAAAATTTCATATTTCTGTACGCCTCTCATGAAAATTGGCTACCCATGAATGGATGCTGACTAAATTCCCTGCGAATTAGAAAAAATGAGATAACCCTAACGGGTCCAAAGTTATGACCCTCGGAAATTGACTCTTGCTCCCTGATTTCGCTCTTATAATAGCATTTTTCAAAGAATAGCTAAATCCCAACGCATCCCAAAATAAAAGTTCTCAAAAAGAAAAGGAAGCGCATGAAATTAAAAATAAACTATTTCAAAATACTTTCGTTTCCCGCGTGAAAGTGTGTGGTAGCGGTGAATTTTTGATGCTGAGTTTTTCTGATAATTGTGGTGAAATTTGAGGTGATAGGACAGTGGATGTGTGTAGAAGGGTTCGTTTGTTAGGGAGTGATCGTGAGATTGATAGATTGACAAGGGGGTGAGGATATTTTTGGGGATGAAGACAGATTTGTTTGAGGTTAGGTGGGTTTGAGGTTTGTGACAGGGTGGGAGGACCAGGTTGGTCCTAGCAGGGCAGGGTAGAGAAGGAGAAAGGCAAGGCAAGTTGACACGACGATAGATAGAGACAGAGAATGATAGGAGGCGGGATCGTTTGAATTGTATTCATGTCTAGCGGAGCGAGTACCAGCAAGGGAAGCAGGGGTTTAGATCAAGAAATTTTCAGTACACCAAGAAAGGAGAACAAAGAAAGGAGGGCAAGGGGAAAGTAAGTGTAGGAAAACGGTAAAAATGATAGATTGCGAGCGAAGAGCGTGGGATGGATTGAGGCATGCATCAAAAGGAAGAGAGGTGAGAGGAGAAATAGTGAAGACAAGGAAGATATAGGATCAAGCTTGAAAAATTCAAAAGTGTTCAGATCGCTGCCGGAAAAACATAGTTTTGTAGAGAAGGACGAGAAAAATAAGGGGACATGAAGAGACAGAGCTGAGGCTAAAGATCCGATGGAAAAGGAAAGATTGAAAGAAATGCGCGAAATGATGATAGAAGTAATGAGGATGTATGAAGAAAAGCAGGAGAAAAGGGTAGAGGAAATAAGGCAAGGAATTAGGCCGGAAATGGCCTAATAAAAAAGTAGATGAGTTGGAAGGTAGAATAAACAAAATAGAAAGCTCAAATCGTGAGTTTGGAGGTGGGGAGAGTAGGAATAAGGAGAAGGAAAGGCTGAGAAAAATATAACAAAGAATAGAAAAGAAAGAGAGGGAAGAAAGAAAAAGAAACATAGTGATAAAGGGTCTAAGTGTGGAGGGGAAGGAGATGATGGAAGATGTGAAAGAAGTACTAAAAATGATTGATGTTAAGGTAGAGATAGAGGAAGGAAGTGCGAAGTGTAGGAAGAGAAGAGCAAAGAGTGGAGAGAATGTTACTGGTGAAACTAAAGAAATGGGAACATAAGAGGGAAGTGATGACAAAGAAGAGGGTGTTATATGGAAGCTCGGAGAGAATAGAGGATGATTTGACATGGGTAGAAAAGAAGATGCAGTATAAATTAAGGAAAATAGCAGAAGTGAAATGAAAAAAAGGAGGAAGAACGTAGGTTAAGTATGGGAGAATACAGATAGGAGGAGTATGATGGAATTGGGACGAGGACAGGGAAGAGTTAGTAGTATGGAGACGTGGCTAGATGAAAAGGTATGGAAAAGAGTAAGGGGAAGATTACCAAATTGTTACAAATGGCAGGTTCGAAATGCAAAGAGGAAGAATAAAAAAGTCAGAGCAATGGGAGGAATGGTGATGGGAGTGAGGAATGAATGTATAACAGAGAAGGATAAAAAAGAGTTGAAGACAGAATTAAAGGAATGGGCATGGGTGATATGCAATAGAGTATGATGAGGAGAAGGGTGGCCAGAGTTATGGAAAGAAGAAGTAGTGATACCAATAGCGAGAAAAGGTAAAGGGGAAGAGGTTGAAGATTATAGAGGAGTTACACTAATGCCAGCGCTGTATAAAGTATATGTGACTGCTTTATCGGAGGGGTTGAAAAAAGAAGTTGTGGAGTAATGGTAGAGCCACCGAATCAGACAGGGTTTAGAAACGGGAAGGAAGTGATGTACAATATATATGTTCTGAACTGTTTAGTAAATTAGAGGATTAAGAAGAAAAAAGGGGCAATGATAGCAATGTTCGTTGACTTGAACGCAGCCTTTGACTCATCAGACTGAGGCGAGATAGAAAAAGTTATGGTGAAAGAGGGGATACGGGAAGAATTAATAAAGAGAGTACCTGAAATTTTTAGAGAGACAAAAAGCAAGGTGAAGGTAGGAGAGCAAGTAGGAGATAGTTTCTGGTTGCTGA
>CAKNXH010053390.1:0-12074 GCA_932178445.1 Andricus quercusramuli | reverse complement strand
TTTTTCTCATTTAGAATTAATTTTTTTAACTGGAAATATGACTTCCATTTTTTTCGAAAATTTTTTTTTAATAGAAATTCAATCTTGGTTGAAAAGTATACTATTTCCTTGAAAATTTACTTTAATTTTATTGAAAATTAATTTTTTTTACTGAAAATTTAACTATTCTATTTTTAATTGAAAACTTATATTTTTTCGGTGAAATTTTAACGATTTGTTGAAAGTCCGGCTTTTTTCTAAAAAAGGTACTCTCATTAGTTGAAATTTCATCATTTTAGTTAAAAATTAATTTCTTAAGTTGAAAATTCGTTTGTTTTTTGTTTTGAAATTTATTTGACTGACTGAAAATTGTCCTACTTTATTTTTGGTAGAAAATTTATCTTTTTAGTTTGGAATGCATGTATTTGGTCGAAATTTATTTATTTCTTTGTTGAAGATTCATAATATTCTTTGAAAATTCACTTTGACTAATACACTTTTTGTGGAAAATTACTTTTTTTATAGAAAAAAAAATTACTTTTTTTTCGTTAAAAAATGATCTGTTCAGTAGAAAATTTAACTATTCTGTTTTTTGTTAAGAATTAATTTCTTTCATTGAAAAAAAACTGTTTAGTTGGGAATTCGTTTCTTTTTCATAGAAAATTCATCTTTTGGATTGAAAAATCTACTATTTGGTTGAAAGTTCATCATGCTGATCAAAAAATAATTTCTTTACTTGAAATTGAAAATTTTTCTATTTTAGGTTAAAATTCAACTCTTTGTTGAAAATCTGTATTTTTTTGGTAGGAGATTTCTCTCATTAGTCGAAAATTCATCTTTTTGGTTGAAAATCTATTTTACTAACTGAAAATTTAACCATTTTATTTTTGTTAGAAAATTTATCTTTTTAGTTGAAAATTCATTAATTTGGTTAAAAAAGAATTTTTTTGTTTGAAGATTCATAATTTTAGTTAAAAATTCACTTCAACTATTCCATTTTTTGTGGAAAATTCACCTTTTTTGATAGAAATGTAATTCTGTTTTCGTTGAAAATTCGTTTTTGTTTTTGATAGAAAATTCATCTTTTAAGTTGAAAATTCCACTTTTTGGTAAAAAAAATTCATATTTTTAGTTGAAAATTCATTATTAAAATTAGAAATAAATTTCTATGGTTGAAAATTCGTTTCTTTTTAGTTGAAAATTAATTTTTTTATCTGACGATGTAACTGTTCCATTTTGCTTGAAAATTTACATTTTTAGGTGAAAATTAATTGATTTTGCTGAAAACTCGTTCTTTGTTGTTTAAAATTTATTTTTCTAACTGCAAACTGAACTATTATATTCTTGGTTTGTAAATATATCTTTTTTAGTTAAAAATTTATATATTTGATTGAAACTGTACATTTTTTGGTAGAAAATTCATCTTTTACGTGTAAAATTGAATTATTTTTTTAAGAATTCATTTTTTTTGGTTGAAAATTGGCTGTTTTAACTGAAAATTGATTTAAACGATTTTGTTGAAAACTCATCTTTTTTATTGAATTCAACTATTTTTGGTATAAAATTAAAATCCTTTGTGGTTGAAATATACTATATCACGTTTTTCGTTGAGAATTCATCTTTTTTGGTTAAAAATTCAACTGCTTAGTTGGAAGTGGAACTAGTTAGTTAAAAATGTACTTATTTAGTTGATAATTCATAATTTTCATAATTCATTTGAGTTGAAAATTCCACTATTTTGTCAAAAAATCATATTTTCTGTTTAAAATCCATCATTATGATTACCAAATAATTTCTTTGGCTAAAAATTAGTTTCTTTTTAGTTGAAAATTAATTTTTTTTAACTGACGATGTAACTGTTCCATTTTTGGTTGAAAATTCGTTTGTTTTTTGTTTGGAAATTTATTTTACTTACTGAAAATTATCCTACTTTATTTTGGGTAGAAAATTTATCTTTTTAATTTAAAATGCATGTATTTGGTTGGAAATTAAATTTGTTTTAGTTGAAGATTCATCATTTTATTTGAAAATTCACTTTAACTAATACACTTTTTGTGTTGTAAAATTACTTTTTTTGATAGAAATGTAATCCTTTTCGTTAAAAAATTATCTGTTCAGTAGAAAATGTAACTATTCTATTTTTTGTTAAGAATTAATTTCTTTCATTGAAAAAAAAACTGTTTAGTTGAAAATTCTTGTTTTTTTATAGAAAATTCGTCTTCATGGTGATGAAAAAATAATTTCTTTGGTTGATAATTCGTTTCTTTTTAGTTGAAAATTACTTTTCTAACTGCAAATGGAAATATTATTTTTTTGGTTTTTTAAATATTTAGGGTTTTCAGTTTTATTGAATTCAACTATTCGTTGAGAATTCATCTTTTTTGTTTAAAAATGCAATTCCTTAGTTGGAAGTGGAACTACTTAGTTAAAAATGTACTTATTTAGTTGATTATTCATCATTTTAATTAAAAATTCGTCTTAACTGTTCCACTTTTTGTTGAAAATTTATCTTTTTTAATAGGAATTAATCGTTCTTAGTTGAAAATTAAAATATTTTGTTGAAAATTTAACTATTTTGTTGAAAATTCGTTTCTTTTTTGGTTGAAAATTTAATTTACTAACTGAAAATTTAGCTATTTTATTTTTGGTAGAAAATTTATCTTTTTAGTTGAAAATTCATAAATTTGGTTAAAAAATAATTCTTTTAGTTGAAGATTCATAATTTTATTTGGAAATTCACTTGAACTATTCCATTTTTTGTGGAAAATTACCTTTTTTGATAGAAATGTAATTTTTTTTTTCGTTAATAAATTGTCTTTTTTGTAGAACAACTATTCTATTTTTTGTTAGGAATTCATTTCTTTGGTTGAAAAAAAACTAGTTAGTTGAAAATTCGTTTTTTTATTGATAGAAAATTCATCTTTTAATTTGAAAGTTCCACTATTTGATCAAGAATTCATATTTTTAGTTGAAAATTCATCATTGTGATTAAAAATTAATATATATGGTTGAAAATTCGTTTCTTTTTAGTTGAAAATTAATTAATTTTACTGAAAACTCTTTTGTGTTTTTTTGTTTAAATTTTACTTTTCTAACTGCTAAATATTCTTTTAAATTATCTAAATATTCTTGGTTTTTAAATCCATCTTTTTTAATTGAATATTTATTTATTTTATTGAAACTGTATCTTCTTTAGTAGAAAATTCATCTTTTGTGTGTAAAATGAAATTATTTTGTTACGAATTCATTTTTTTGGTTGAAAATTGGTTGTTTTAACTGAAAATTGAATTCTTCTATTTTTTGTTAAAAAAATACTTTTTTTATGAAAAAAAACAAACTACTCTTGAAAATTCTTTTTTTGGTTGAAAATTTATTTTTCTAACATTTTAAATATTCTAATTTTGGTTGAAAATTGATCTCTTTTAGGCGAAAATTAACGTGCTTCGTTGTAAATTTTTCTTTTTGACTAGAAAATTATTCTTTTGGTTGGAAAATTCATCCAAATATTTGGTTAAAAATTCATATTTTTGATTGAAGATTCATCATTTTAGTTAAAAATTAATTTCTATGGTTGAAAATGTATTTTTTTGACTTGAAAGCACAACTAAAAAGTTTTCAAAATATATTTAGAATCCAAATTTGTTGCGTTAACATTATTAATTATGGAGGATTCAAATAAGTATTTTGTTGAAAATTCATCACTTTTGATTCAAGTCAACTATTTTTGGTATAAAATTAAAATCTTGTTTGTGGTTGAAAATTTATATATTACGTTTTTCGTTGGTAATTCATATTTTTGGTAGAAAATTCAACTGCTTAGTTGGAAGTGGAAATACTTTGTTAAAAATTAATTTATTTGATTGATGTTTCATCATTTTAGTTGAAACATCCTTCTTTTGTACAAAATTTAATTCTTTTGTTGACAATAATGTTTTCCAGATGAGAATTAATTTTTTTAGCTGAAAATGTAACTCGTACATGTTTGGCTCAAAATTTATCTTAAGTTGAAAATTCAAATATCTGGTTTAAAGTTCCTGTATTTTATTGAAACTACGAATTTTGTTGGAGAATATTAAATCTTCTTGATGACTAATTCATCCTTTCGGTTCGAAATTCCTTTAAAAATTCAAAATATTTGGTTAAAAATGCAGGTACTTTGTTAAAAATTCATCTTATATTGGTTGAAAATTGATCTTTATCGTTGAAAATGAGATTTGTTTTATTTAGAATTTATTTGTTAAACTGGAAATATAAATTCCATTTTTTGTCGAAAATTTATCTTTTCTGATAGAAATTTAATCTTCTTGATTGAAAATTTACTTTAATTTTATTGAAAATTAATTTTTTTTACTGAAAATTTACCTATTCTATTTTTAGTTGAAAATTTATCTGTTTTCGGTGAAAATTTAACTTTTTGTTGAAAATCCGACTTTTTTTGTAAGATAGTACTATTCAGTAGTTGAAATTTTATCTTTTTGATTAAAAATGAATTTCTTTTGTTGAAAATTCGTTTGTTTTTTGTTTGGAAATTTATTTTACTGACTGAAAATTATCCCACTTTATTTTTGGTAGAAAATTTATCTTTTTAGTTTGCACTGCATGTATTTGGTTGGAAATTAAATTTATTTTAGTTGAAGACTCATAATTTTATTTGAAAATTCACTTTAACTATTACATTTTTTGTGGAAAATTTACTTTTTTTGATAGAAATGTAATCTTTTTCGATAAAAAATGATATGTTTAGTAGAAAATTTAACTATTCTATTATTTGTTAAGAATTAATTTCTTTCATTAAAAAAAAAAACTGTTTATTTGGAAATTCTTTTTCTTGTTGATAGAAAATTCATCGTTTGGCTTGAAACCACAAATATCTAAATCTACTATTTGATCAAATTTTCATATTTTTTGTTGGAAATTCATCATAGTGATTAAAAAATAATTTATTTCGTTGATAATTCGTTTCTTCTTAGTTGAAAATTATTATTTTTTTACTGAAGGTATAACTATTCCATTTTAGCTTGAAAATTTATATTTTTAATTACAAATTAATTAATTTTGCTGAAATCTCTTTTTTTTAATATACTTTTCTAACTGCAAATTGAGATCTTATGTTTTTGGTTTTTTAAATATATAGCTTTTTTAGTTTAAAATTGAATTATTTTCTTTAAAAAAAATTTTTTTTGTAATGAAAAAAAAATATATAGTTTTTTTTAAACTCCTTTTTTGTTTTTGGTTGAACATTTATTTTTCTGACATTCAAACTATTCTAATCTTGGTCAAAAATTGATTTTTTTCAGATGAAAATTCATAAACTTTGTTGAAAATGAGTCTTTTTTGGATTTAAACTAATCTTTTGGGTTGAAAATTGGTAGAAAATTAATTTTTTTGGTTGAAATAGCTGAATTTTAATAAAGAAGATTAATGTTAAACGTAAAATGTTAAAAAAAAAACGAATTTGCAACAAAATAGTTCAGTTTGTAAGCAAAGAAATTAGTTTTTAAGTAAAATAATAAATCTTCAACCAAAAAAAGAAATAAATTTCCAACCCAATAGTTGAATTTTTCACCATAAAAAGACAGGTTTTGTAACAAAATAGGTGATTGTTTAACAAAATAATTCAATTTTTAACCAAACAGAAGAATTATCACCCAAAATGATTACATTTCTACCAAAAAAGATAAATTTTCGACAAAAAATGGAATAGTTAAATCTTCAGTTCAAAAAATGTATTTTCAATTAAAAAAAAAATCAATCAAAGAGATGAATTCTCAATCATAGGTGAATTAGTAATTAAAAAGATTAATATTGTACCACAAAGACAAAGTTTTAATAAAATACAAAAATTTTCAAACAAATAGTTAAATAGTTAAAAAATTAATTTACAACAACCAATTTTAAAGAAAATAGTTTATTGTTAAACAAAAAAAGGCTGTTCTTTTTAAATTAATTTTTCTTTTATTGAAAATTATTTTTTTTCTATTGAAAATTGATTTTTTAACCAACAAATTAACTAAAGTTTTTGTCGAAAATTTATTTTTATTAGAGATTCAATTTTGTGGTAAAAAATTTATTTGTTTGGTTGAAAATTGAACCATTTCGCTAAAAATTTATTTGCTTAAAAACTTATTTCTCCAACTTATAATTTTTAACGAAATAGTTGAATTTTCCACCAAGATAATACAATTTCTACCAAAAAAAGAGGAATTTTCGTCTAAATAGTTTGAACCATGAATATGATATTAGTCTTGATTTTATTCGTTTAATTTTTAGTTTATGTTTGCTTAGTTGCTGAAAATTGTTAACTAAATAGTTGAATTTTTAACTTGAAAAAATATCAATTTTGAACCAACAATGGAGTAGTTAATTTTGTAAGTAAGAGAAATAATTTTCAATTAAAGACAACGAATTTTTACAAAACTGTTAAATTTTTTATCAAATAGTTTAATTTTCTACTGAATGGTTAAAGTTTGAATCAAAAAGATAAATTCTCAATAAAATACATAACTTTTTTACCAAATAGTAGAATTTTGAAGTAAGAATATTAATTTTCTACAAAAAAGACGAATTTTAATCAAAATAGATCATTTTTCAACAAAATAGTTGAATCTCCAACCAAGAAGATTAATTTTCTACCAAAAAAGACGAATCAAACAAAAAGATTAATTCTCAAGCAAAAAAGACGAATTTTCAACCCAAAAAATGAGTACTTTTAAGAAAGTAGTTCAAATTTCAACCAAGGATTCGAATTTTTAACTAGATTTATTTTTGTTTTTAGTTTAATATTTCACTATTTGGTTGGCAATTCATTTTTTTTTGTTTTTTGCATTTGTTTAAAAGAAAATTTAACTAATTCAGTTTGATATTCCATCATTTTATGTGGAAATTTGTCTTTTTCGTAGAAAATATATCTTCTTGTTTCAAAAATTATGTTTTTTTAGTTAGACATTCAACTGTTTGGTTGAAAATTCATATATTTTTTCAAAAATTGCTCTTTTTGGTAGAAAATGATTCTTCCTGGTTGACAATTCATCTTTTAAGTTAAAAATCCATCACTTTGAGAATTTAAATATTTTGTTGAAAAGTAATTTTTTAACTCAAAATTTATCATTTTTTTTTAAATATTCAACTAATTTTTCGAAAAATCGTCTTTTTTGGTAGAAAATTAATCTTTTTGGTTCAAAATCTAACTTTTTGGTTAAAAATTAATCTATCTTGTTGAAAATGCAATATTTTTATTTGAAATGTTAGGAATTTCGAGCGTTTTTAACTGAATTTAATATAGGATCCATAATTAATTTTACTTTCAAGAATATATTCGAATTCAAGAAATAATTATGTTTTTAGTATTATTTATTTATTCATTCGATGGTGATAATATATTTGAAAATATCTTGTAATATGATTTATCAAAGCTTTCTAAATTAAACATACTAATTAAATCCCTAGGAATTAGTCCCATTAAAAATTACTTATCCCTTGATAAAGATATTTCCACAAATGAAAAAAACAGTTATTAATTTTATTTATTTAGTACTATTTTTACACATTTAGATATTTACAAAGACTGCAAAAAACTAATATTTATAACAAATTCGTGAAATTGTATATATATTTCGAATCGATTGTTTAAAAAAATTCCAAACACTTGAATACTTCCGTACTATAAAAAATTATGCCTGGAAAAATCTTTAAATACCTCAAAAAAGCTGAAAATTTCAGGAAATTTTTGCCTAGGCTTTGAGTAAAACCTTTTTTTTCATAAATAATTAAACTATTTTTTTAAAGTAAATGCATTATCTTCATCACATTTCGCCAGAGGATTTTAGAAAATTCCATTTTTTGTTGAATATTTTCTTTTTGTTTAATTTAGGAAAGACACAAATGAGCACAGCTGGAAATTTTAGTCCAAGCTCGATGGAATCTTTGGGCTTTAGTGGCTTGGGGATGTCGCCAATGTCGATTGATGAGGCATCTCCAAATCATGCCACGGATTATATCACCATTCCGGGTGCTACAGGTATTTATAATTTTTTCATTAAAAAATCTGTATTTTTTAACGCATTTACAGGCCTCGGACTCACCACTATTGAAAAAAAATTACACTAAAGACAGTATTTTTTCAAAATTGTCTGCTACTGCCACTATTTTTACTTTTCTTTAACAAATATTGTTGAACTTCTTCGCTAATTGGCTACAAATTGTCTGAATGTCTGCCTTTTTTTAATAGGGTCCGCCCAAAATGTAAAATATTCAAACGTAAAAGATGAGCTTTCAACTAAACAGCTGAATTTTCAATAAAATAGTTAAATTTTCAAGAAAAGGATGAATTCTCAACAAAGTACATACTACATATAATAATAATTTAAAAAATATGTATAATTGTTGATATTTAAACCAAGAAATGTTTGAATTTGTAATAAAAAACAGTTGAATATAACCAGAAAAGACGAATCTTCAACAAAATACTTAAATCCTCAACTAAAACAGATTAATTTTCAAGTATATAGTTGAATTTTTAACAAAGAAAGTGAATTATCTATGAAAAAGACGAATTATTAACAAAATACGTATATTTTCTACGAAACAATTAAATTTTAAACCAAGAGGATTAATTTTTTAGCAGAAAAGACGATTTTTTAAGAAAAATAAATAAATTTTCAAGCAAATAGTTGAATTTTTAACTAACAAAGATCAGGTTCCAATCAAAAATCGAATAGTTAAATTTTCAGTTGAAAAAATGAATTTTTAATTAAAATAAAACGAATTTTCTACAAGACTGTTGAATTTTCAAACCAAGGAGACAAATTTTCAACAAAACAGTTGATTTTTTAACCAGAAAATACTACTTTTCGCGAAAAAATGTAATAATTAATATTTCAACAAAAAAAGTTTCAGTTTTAAATAAAAACCAGTGGGATATAACCAAAAAGAGGAATTTTTAATAAACTAATTGAATCGCCAACTAAAATAAATTAATTTTCAATTAGACAGTGGAATTTTCAACCAAGAAAAAAAGGGTTTTTTAAAAAGCGGACAAATTGTTATCAGAATACATATAGTTTCTACCAAATTTTAAACATTTCAATACTTTAATTTTCAATTAAAAAAATTAATTATCAACCAAAAATCGAATAGTAAAAATTTTTTGTTGAAAAAATTAATCTTGAATAAAAATAAAACAAATTTTCTACCAAGCGTTTTAATTCTAAATAAAGAACAGTTGAATATAACTAAAAAAGAAAAATTCTCATCCAAATACTTTAATCCTCGACTGAAACTGATTGTGAGTAATTTTCAACCAAAAGGTTGCATTAAAAAAATGATTTTCTACCAAAAAAATACGAATTTTTAATAAAATCCGTATATTTTTCTACCAAATAGTTACATTTTCAAACAAGAAGATTAATTTTCTACCATAAAAGACGAAATTTCAACAAGATATATACATTTTTAACCAAATAGTTGGATTTTCTGCCAAAAAGAACGAATTTTGAACAAATAACTTAAATTTTCAACTAAAAAAAAATCAATTTCCAACCAAAAATCGAATAGTTAACATTTTCTGCTAAAAAAATTAATTTTCAATAAGAAGAAAACGAATTTTCTACAATACTGTGGAATTTTCAAGCCACAGTTGCATTTTCAATCTAGAAATATTAATTTTCACAAAAAATGTAATGGTTGATAATTAAATCAAAAACTTTAATTTTAAATAAATAGTTGAATATAACCAAAAAGACTAATTTTCAACAAAATACTTTAATCCTCAACTAAAACAGACTAATTTTCAACCATGCAGTTGCATTTTTAACAAAAAATTGATTTTCTACCAAAAAATAAGAATTGTTAATAAAATACGTATATTTTCTATCAAATAGTTACATTTGAAATCAAGAGAATTAAGTTTCTACCAAAACAGACGATTTTTTAAAGAAAATATATGAATTTTTAACCAAATACTGTAATTTTTAACTAAAAAAGATAAATTTGCAAATAAAAATCGAATAGTTAAATTTTCAATTAAAAAAATTAATTTTCAATAAAAATAAAACTAATTTTCTACAAGATTGTTGAATTTTCAACCCGGAATTATAACTTTTCACCAAAAAATGTAATAGTTGATAATTATACAAAAAATTTAATTTTAAATGAAAAACAGTTGAATATAACCAAAAAATACTTATATTTTCTACCATATAGTTAAATTGTAAACCAAGAGGATTAATTTTCTATAAAAAAGATGATTTTTAAAGAAAATACATAAAAATTGAATCCAATAGTCGAATTTTCAATTAAAAAAATCAATTTTCAACTAAACATCGAATAATTAATTTTAAAGCTGAAAAAATTAATTTTCAATAAAAAGAAAACAAATTTTCTACAAGACTGTTGAATTCTCAATCCAAAGAGACGAATTCTCTGAAAAAGATTTGTATTTTCAACCTGGAAATACCAATTTTTAACAAAAAATGTTATAGTAGATATTTAAGCAAAAAAAAATTGATTCTAAATAAAAAACAGTTGAATATAACTAGAAAAAGACGAATTTTTAACATAATACTTAAATCCTTAAATAAAACAGATTAATTTTCATCCATTTAGGTGCGTTTCCAACTGAAAAAATGGATTTTATACAAATAAAGACGAATTGTCAAACAAATACATATATTGTTTACCAAATAGTTGAATTTTCAACCAAACAGTTACATTTTTTGTTGAAAAAAAATCATTTTTAACAACAAAAAATGAATTTTCAACCAAAAATTATGAATCTCCAACCAAAAAATAAACTTTTGAGAAAGTAGTTCAACTTTCAACCAAGGGGTTCAATTTTGAATCAACAAAAATTAATTTTCAACGGAAAATGTAATAATTGATATTTCTACAAAAAAGTTTTTAATAATTTCAAATAAAAAACGCTTGGATGGTCAACTAAAACAGATTGATTTTTACCTGAAAAGATGCATTTTTAAACAAAAAATGGATTTTTTTACCAATTTGTTTAATTTTTAAATCGAAATCAGGAATTTTCTTACAAAAAGGTTGAATTTTCGGCCCGAAAAATGTGAATTTGAAAAAAACAAACTTTTTTTTAACGGAACCAGATTAATTTTTTAACTAGACAGTTGCATTTTTTAACAAAAAAGTTGATTCTTTACCAAATTGTTTAATTTTTAAACCGAAAATAGGAATTTTCTACAAAATTCTACAAAATTGTTGATTTTTCAATAAAATAATTTCATTTTGAACCAAATAATATAATTTTTAACAAAACAAAAAATAATTCCCAACCAAAAGTTTAACAGTAGACTTTTTAACCGAAAATAATATATTTTCAACGAAAAATAGTTGGATTTTCTTGTTGGGTCCCATTAATTTAGTTTTAATTTATTTTATTTTTTTTTATTTAGTGGAGAAATGAGAAAAAGGGGAAAGTCTGTAAAGCCTGCGATAAATAAATAGGAATTTTGATAATTCATAGACTGAAGAATAACATTTCAAATAAACATTGAAGTTCATTTTTAATAATTTAAAATTTGTATTACCTTTGACCCTATTTAAAAAAATTGTTGACACTATTTACACTATTTTTTATTTCTGAAGTGAGTCCGAGGCCTGAATTTAAAGTTAGAAACTCAATTTTAATTTTACTTTGTAGTTCTGGGACTGCCGCAAATCAAGATTTTGGTACAGCCCGTCGATAAATTTCGATTTCGATATAAATCTGAGATGATGGGGACACATGGGTGTCTTTTGGGTGAAAAACACGATGTGATCCAGAAAAAGGAAGTTCCCACTGTGGAAGTAAGTTTTAATATTAAAATAAATTTAAATTTAAAATTTAGAATTAGAATTGAAAGATTTTTCGGGTTTCAATCGTGTGCGAAACTATGAATGTTTTTGGGAACAACAATGTTTTTTAGTTTTAATATTGTTTCACAGAATCAGAATTTCATAAAAAAAGGCCCTGGGCACCTATTATTCTCCTTTTTCTATGAAAAACAACTGTGAACAGTTTTGCACCAGTCGAAAAGAACATTTTCTGATTAATTTTGCCAAAATTGCCCGAAAAACACGAAAAATAACATTTTTTT
>CAKNXH010053382.1:6750-32093 GCA_932178445.1 Andricus quercusramuli | reverse complement strand
TCCTTTTTATCTTTAGGGTTGTTTAGAAGTTGTCCTATTTTTGCGGGTGGTTTAAATATGGTTTGGATGTTGTGTTTGTTAAGAATTCTTCCTATTTGTTCCGTGATACCTTGAATGTAGGGTAGGATGGTGGTTGTTTTTCTCTCTCTTTCTTTAGTAGGTTGTGTCGACTTATTTTCTTGAGTGTATTTTCTTATTGCTTTATTAATTTGTTTCTTTGTGTAATCGTTTTGTATTAGGATTTGTTTAACATTTTGTAATTCCTTTTGTAAGTTATCTTTATCTGTTATGGAGATAGCTCTGTATACAAGGGAATTGATGACCGATTGCTTTTGAGATGGGTGGTGGTGGGAGGAGGCATGCAGGTATCTGTTTGTATGCGTGGGTTTTCTGTAAACTTCATGTCCTAATGTGTTATCAGATCTTTTATAAACTAGTACGTCCAAGAAAGGTAATTTTCCGTTTTGTTCAGTTTCCATAGTGAACTTGATATTAGGGTGTATTTGATTGATGAAATCGAAAAATTTGTTTAGTTCGTCTAGTCCGTGTCTCCAGATGACAAAAGTGTCGTCAACGTAACGGCACCAGAATTTCGGTTTAAGCTTGGATTTGTTAAAGATTTTAGTTTCTAAATTTTCCATGAAAATGTTGGCTATTACAGGTGAGATTGGAGATCCCATTGCTGCTCCTGAGGTTTGTTCGTAGAATTGGTTATTGAAAGAGAAATAGGTATTAGTGAGACAGTGTTCTATTAAAGGTGTGAGATTGGAGGGGAAGTTTGCAAATGATTTAATAATATCGATTGTATCAGAGATTGGCACTTTTGTAAAGAGAGATACTACGTCGAAACTTACTAGGATGTCTTGGGGTTGAATGTGAATTTGTTGTATTTTTCTGATGAAGTCAAAAGAGTTTTGGATGTGTGTGATAGAGTTTCCTGTGAAAGGCTTAAGTTTTTTGGCGAGAAAGCGTGCTAGGTTGTAAGTTGGAGAGTTTATTGCGCTGACGATCGGTCTGAGTGGGATGTTGTTTTTGTGAATTTTTGGAAGTCCGTAAAGTTTTGGAGAGATAGGATTAGTAGGTTTTAATTTAGATATTGTATCGCTGTCAATATTTGAGTCTTTTAGGAGGCTTTGTGTTTTTCTGGTTATTGTTTTTGTGGGGTCTTTTTTAAGCTTTTTATATGTATCGTCAGTAAGAAGGTCCATGATTTTGTTGTTATAGTCTTCTTTATTCATAATTACTGTTGTGTTGCCTTTGTCTGTGGGTAATATTATGATGTCTTTATTCTGATTGAGTTCTTTAATAGCTGTTTTTTCTTGTTTTGTTAAGTTTGAGGAAGGAAGTTGGGCTTCGCGTAAAATGTTGGCTGTCCTGCGTCGTATGTCATTTGCTTTTTCGGGTGGAAGGGTGTATATTGTGGATTCCAAATTACTGATGATTTCTTCTTTTGGGATTTTGGAGGGGGCGACTGCAAAGTTATGTCCTTTAGATAAGGCTGAGATCATTTCGTTGCTGAGATGATGGTTAGAGATGTTTTTTACTGTATTAGTTAATGGTGCGTGCTTTACTGGAAGTAATTTGTCAAATTTTATTTTTTGTTTCTCAGTGCAAAAATCTTTAATCCGTTGGGATTGGTCAAATGATATGCGGTCCAATGTGGACCAAATGTCAAATCTGAGAGTGTTTGATAGAAAAAGATGAAATTTTAATAGTTTTTTGGAGGTGGTATGCAAGTCAAATTTGGTATGTTGTATCCTTTCTTTTAGGAGAAGCAAACTTGTTTTATGTAGAATTGATTTGGATTTAGATGTTCCCAAATGGTTTTTTAACTGTAAGAATTTTGGGACGATGTTATTGTCCCTACACCGTTTTAAGAAAGCTAAAGATGTTAGTAGTTTAGCTTGAGAAGACCTGAGCTTACTAAAAGTGTTAGTTTTAGTAAGGAAACTCTCCCCGTAGAGTTCTTTAATAATATATTTGATGCTTTCACGATGATTCATTCTAATAAATTTAAATTTAAAATTTAGAATTTAAAATTTAAAGATTTTTTCGGGTTTCAATCGTGTGCGAAACTATGAATGTTGCCAACGTTTCGTGAACATTGCAGTTCACTTCTTCAGGGCTGACCTGAAACTAAAGTTTCAGGTTATGTTGTTCTTATATATGTATTCTCTACGATGCCTGTGATTGGCCAGAGTGCCCCATGGTGGGGCACTCCCGCAAAAATAGGACAACTTCTAAACAACCCTAAAGATAAAAAGGAACCTTTCAGTGATCCGGGAGTATATCAAATCCCTTGTTCTTGTGGTAAAGTCTATATTGGAGAAACCGGGAGGGCGGTAAGTCAACGTGTAAAGGAACATGAGAGTAAAGTTAGGCTAAAACATTTCACACAATCAGCAGTAGCTGAGCATCATATCGAAACAGGACATAGTATTTTATTTGACAAAACAACCGTCATTGCCAAAACGTACAATAAGTTTCCAAGAAAACATAGAGAAGCAATCGAAATCTTGAAACACCCTAATAACATCAATAGGGACAATGGATATAATACCAATCCGATTTGGCATCGTAGAGAATACATATATAAGAACAACATAACCTGAAACTTTAGTTTCAGGTCAGCCCTGAAGAAGTGAACTGCAATGTTCACGAAACGTCGGCAACATTCATAGTTTCGCACACGATTGAAACCCGAAAAATCTGTAAATTTTAAATTCTAAATTTTAAATTTAAATTTATTAGAATGAATCATCGTGAAAGTATCAAATCTATTATGTTTTCCTACTTTTCAGGTTGTCGGGTCACCCGTACATAGGTAGATCCGCAGTTCAAGTGAATTTCGGACAATTCTGTCCTTTCTCGTCTTAAATGAATTCCGTAGAATTCCTTTCCAGGATTCGTCACAAGAATTGCTTTTATAGGATTTTTCTATTGTATCCGTGGATACAGAAATCGAAAATGGAATCCTGGCAGGATCGCCAAAATGTTGCGCGTAAAAATGCTTAATTGACTTTGAAGTCAATCTCTGACTTCGAGCGCTTTATTTGGAGTGGGGGTAATTGTCAGACGTAACAATTCCATGAACAATTTTTTTATTAAAAAGTAGTTCAGAACAACGTAAAAATGTTTTTCTTTTTATAGTAATGACAATAACTGTAAAATAAATAAAAAGCGAGATAGAAAGGTTAGGTTCTTATTCTAAATTGTAATTTAAAAAGAAAGTATAGGGTCAAATATTGAATTTATTAAAAATATTTTGTATGGTATTTGTATTTTTTTAAATTTATTTATGAGAAGTTCCTAGGGCTAAAACAAGAGTAAGGAACTAAACTATAATACAGATGATTAGATGCGGCTATCAACAGAAGAATGCTATAAATATACATACGCAAATATACATACTTAATAGTACATTTCGTCACTAGTGTGGACTGACGGCCTTTTTGAAACGAGCGCAATGTTTTCGTAGCGAGTCGTAGGTAAGGGCTCCGTAGGCGCCTGAACGGGAGACGAATTACAAAAACATGACGCGAGTTTTGAAAAGAAAAGCCGTCAGTCCGCAGGAGTCACGAACGATACTTTTCAGAAGAAAATCATAAATGGCGTGATTTCATTGTCTCCATGGAAAAATGCAAAATCCCGAATGATACAATAAAATATAATGTGCCAGACGATAGGAATACGCTATATACTCTTCGTTAGAAACATCGACTCACTAATCCGCCATGAATTCTCTTTCTATCTTTGTCTACCACGAACTCTCTCTAGCCAACTCTAGCGTTGCGAAAATACTCGGAGCACGCACAAACACAGCTCTTTTTTTAACTCTACGTCACGCCGTTCTATAACTGAACCCTATTCTGTAACTTATCCAAAGCACCACCAGACGCCGCTCAAAAAGCGTACTTTTGCGTTTGTCTATGGAGGCATGAAAACACGCCATTTTTATGATTGCGTTCTGAAAAAGTGAATACGCATTCATACACATACTCATATACATATTCTAATTGAGAATTTAAGTGTTACCAATGTGTGACTTCGAGGGTAGGATTTGATATGTTAAGTATGTAACCAAAAAGAAGTTTTTTAAAGTGAAATTGTGAAGGTGAATTTCTAATGGTTATAGGTAATTTGTTCCAAAGGCGAGCATCGCGAATAACAAAAGACCTTTGAATCTTACTCGTGCGGTGTGCCTGCATTTTTAGTACTGTTCTTTTTCGACGGAGTTTGAAATGTGTTGGTTGATCTTTGTCAATAAAATGGAAGAGGTTGAGAAGATAGTGCAGAGCTTAGTTAGTAAATAGGCTATAAAGTACCCATTAAAAATTGTCTTATTTTGGCGCCGTTAAGAAGTCCTGAACTTTCACTATACTGAGTAATATGTTCACTTTTGGTGATGTTATAGATGAACCGAATGCAAGCATTAAGCGTAGGCTCAAACTTGACATTCAGCTCATCAGTAATATCGTCATATACCACACAGCCGTAGTCAAAGATAGAAAGGATCAGGCTTTTAACGAGGAGGATACGCGTTGAAGTAGGAAGTGACTCTTTATTCCTGTTTCTTGTTAGATGACTCTAAAGGTCTTTCTTGAAATATCCGCAACTTGTTCATTCCAAGTAAGAGAGCGATTAAGAATATAGCCTAAATCTTTCACAAAATCCACGAAGGGGATGAGACGCCCATCGATCAAGGAAAGAGGCAGGGTTGCAATTGTGCAAGTAAAGGAGAGGAAGAAGGTCGTATCATTATAGCCTTAGTTTCAGCAGGGTTAAGAGTGAGGCCGTTTGTCAAGGCCCACTGCATCAGCCAATCAATATCCTCCTGTATCTTTTGAAGTAAGCACTTAAGAGTGGCAATAGGCCCGTAGAGTTATAGTTTGAAGTCGTCAGCATATTTGTGATAGTTGCAGTGTATAAGTTCACTACCAAGTTCAGATGCATAAATATTAAATAGAGTGGGTGCAAGCGTGTAACGTAGAGGGACACCACTCTTAACCTCCCCACAGTCAGAACGCTCGCCATTGCTGACTTGTGCGCTTTCAGAATGATTACTAAGTTAAGAATCAAACCATTTAACAGCCATATTTGACAGGTGAAGTGATTTGAGTATGATATGAGTATGGTATGGTGACATAATAATAATGATACTCTTTGTAGAACCTTCATATGGGTTAATTGACAGTTATGCTTGTATTTATTCACAATACAATTAATAAAACAACTGACTATAGGGTTATTTAAAATTATTTTTAAATTAAACCATAATGGGAATATTAATTTTTTTTTCATACAGCTAACTGCATTTAATGAATATAATAATAAATAAAATATCTATTATTTTTCAAATATGTTTTCACGTTACCATAACCTAAAAATCAAATCTTTCACATGTAAGAAGTGTATGTTTTTATTTGTATTTTCTTCATAAAATTGTCTCCTAAATAGGGTTCTTCTAATAATGAACATATGTTACCACGGGGAGGTCAATGTTCGCAGGTCCTTGCGAACATTGAATTCCACTTGAGGACGTATGTAATCCTACGAGTGATGTAAGATATTTCACTCGAAATCACCATGTTATGTAGACTGTAGAGGAAAGTGGGCGTTAGATAGCCCTTTACCGAAATGGTGCGAGAACGTCCTATGAAGTTAATGTTTTTTGATAATGATATGATGATCACTGTCCGGACGTTCTTCTGTTTTTTTTCTTCATCAACAAATTCCTCTAAGGCCAGCTCATATTTATCGTTAGATTTTTGGGGTACTAAATCTTGCTTTGCTTCTTTTATTTCTTCATTTATGTTGCTGGTTGGCATTTTGGTTTTTTCCCATGATTTTGAGTGTACGATGATTTATATTTATAACACTTTGCGACGTTATTGCAGATGAATGAAGGTCTCACTGAATTAATTGTTGTAGACGAAAACGTACGATTGATGTGGGAGTCAGCTGTTTGGGTTATGATTGGTAAACAATTATTATTGACCAATTCAAATGCAAAAGTTGAACTCTTAAGCCATAAAATTAATTAAAAACAGTTTTGTTACCGGATGAAGTAAAAACTCGGCGACTTATGAAAAGTGATTATAACTCTGATACTATAATTGGAAACAAGAGATATGTTTTATATTACATTTGCGAAATTAATTCTGGAAAATTTAGTATTTAACAATTAGATCTTAAGCTTTCTTTTAAAAGATGCAACGCTATAAATTTGAAAAAGGCAGTCAAGAACACATTACCAAATAGAAACTCATATTTACTTGAATTTATTTTGATACTGCGAAAAGTAGAAATAATTGGGACATAGGGTGTTGTGAGGAACATACGCTCATATATAAAAGGTAGTGTCTATGAGTGCAAACACAAGCCACTTCCCTATCCCTTGCCAGGCCAGTACGTTTAGAATTGACCGTGTAGAAAATACCAGATTTCCTTATATTAAACACTTTTTTCTTTGAAATAAATATCTATCTTCATATGATAATATGATATTCAATTGACACAGCATTGATTCTTTGCCACTTTTACGTATATTTTATAGTATATGCTTTTGACCATATTCGAATGGGCAATTAGTTGTATCTAACGTAAATACTATCAAATCTAAACTATCTATCTTTGACGAAAATAACTTTTTCTACACATTGAAAAGATGCTGTATGGACTCAAAAATATGTTCATCACATCAACTAAATATTTTGCTCGAAATACATTAATGTTTATTTTTCTCAACTTGATAAGCTTCACCTTCAAAGTATCAACAACATTTCGTTCGAGGTTTTGGTTCATAGTTATGTGTTTTTGATTGAAAGATAAGAATTATTTCCCTCAAATCGCAATGTTTACAATACATGCATTAAAATGCCCATATTCAGTGTCTGTAAAGTGTGCTTAGAGTGCCAGATTCCTATAATCTGAGATTAGCATGCATTTTTTGAAAAGATATCGCGCGCTACAAACTTCACACTCGTGGAATAGTCAACTTCTCGCACTTGTTACACAATATCTATTTTTCCATGTAAGAAAAATAATATCATATATAATTCAATTTTTTTCAAAACAGTGTGCATTTAACTTAATCCAAAAGACATATTTCATGCACACATTCAAACAATTCTCAATTGAATGAAACAATCACTTTTTAATTTCTAATTTGATATTACTGTCCATTAGCAAAAATTGAACAGAGAATATCAACAAATGTCAAATTATTTTTTACTTTTTTGGGATGTCAACCCACACATATTTTCCCCTGGTCCCAAACGATTTGAATAATTTTAACATTTTGACTCCACCCTAGTGTGTACATACTGATATGAAGTCTAACAATTTTTTCTTTTTTCCAGGTGTTTATTTCATCAGGTCAAACAAATGGAGCATAATATATCTAATAATGTAACGGATCCCGAGGAGCCTCCAGTTAAAGATGTGTGCATCACCCTGTCGGGAATATTTATATTATTGGGTTTGTTGTTATTAATATTATTTTTTATATTTTATTCTATAATTTTTCATCGATAAATTAATATCTGTATCTGTGAATAATTCCAACAAATTTAGAACGAAAATTAGATTACATTTTTTATGTAGAGACTTATTTTTCATTCTAAATTTCAACTATGGCGATACATTTAGAAAATGATTTCCTCTCCTTCTTCTTAGTGAAAAATAATTTCTACGTTTCTATATATATAATACTGAATGTAATGTACGTATGAGTACTGCCACAAATATCATCCTGAGACTGCACCGTTTACTAAATGTGAATTTAATAGTAAATCGAATTGTCGTGAAAATCTTAAGCTTATTTAATAAATCTGATACAGTAACTTTTGATTACCACATAGCGAACTTAAAGTTTTCGATGTTGAACTTTTTGCCTTTTGGGTAATCGAAGAATAGGGAAATACTTGAAAATCTGTTTAAAAAATCTGAAATTAATTTGAAGAGTTGTGAATACAAAAACTGACTTTCAATGATTTCACTTTTCTTATATTCAGGTATCTTGAGAATAATTCTATTATTCCAAAAGTGTGAATATCTGAATTCTTCACAGATGTTCATACGTATTAGACGACTGATAGTATGATGATAGACTGATAGAAGTATCTACAGATGAAACCTTATTGGTAAAAATTTTTAGACCATAAAGAGCTTCTTAAACTTGTTATATTCACTTCGATCGTTCATATAGGCAGTTATATAAGATTATGATATATAGGTAAACATTTTTAGGTTTAGTTTATGATTAGTTTATATTTTTGTATTGCAGCTTGAACGGCAACTAATAAAATGTACATTTTGTGGTGAAATAAGCGATCTGTAGTATTATTTTCCCTGAAACTTTGACAAAAAACCTGGTCGGGTAAAAATTCTTGGTCTTGATCTTGTTCTGGGTAAAGACTCATCCAAGACAGTTTCAAGTTATTCTGCATCACTAGATTTGGGAAGAATCTAAAAGATTTAAAACTTGTAGACAAGCCAAAAAGCCTATTGCGATGCACTGTCCAGGTGTGTTATGTAAGTTGTATGTGTGTGTTCATTACTCGGAATCGTACAGCGACCATCGAACGTATTTCCCCCGTAGGTACCCCAAGCGCAAGAAGATCGTTGACTCAAAGCCCCGGTGGAAGTACATAGAAAAATTTTCATTAATATCGCCTCAGGGATTGAACCCCAGTCCTCCTGCATGGAATCCTACGCTCTATCGTCTGAGCCACCGAGGCTTCAAAAATAAGTTTGTTTATCTGTAATAATTATGTTCTTTGGTTGGCGAATCTAAAAATGTTGTTCATATTTTTCTATCTCCAACAGTTCACTAGATACTTGCAGAAAATGACAGTTTTAATATTTTCATGGAAAATTTTACATGCCCGTAGTTGTTGAGATCGACAGGTACCAAATTTTCAATTTGGAAGTCAGTTATTACAAATTAAGAGTTTCATCGTTTGTAAAATTTCAATACTTAGCAGATGTGAACTGCTTGGTCTCATTCTATCTGAAAGTGACAGGCCCTGCCGGTAGTAATAAAACTAATACATGAATTACCCTTCCATCTCTCAAGACAAGTCTACCTGGACTTATCTTGGCGGAGCTGCGGACAAAAATGCAAGAGAATTGTGTATATCTCCATGCCTAGCTGGCGGGATGAAACCAAACATCATGGTGCTGTAGACATATTGAAGACAGTCAATAAAAATCAAGACAAAATATTTCTACCTATGTGCTTATTATGAACGAGTGAAGGTAGCATTAGTGAAAAATTAGGTTAATTAAGATAATTGTCGCAAAAAAATCGTTATATCTTATATTATTATGCCAGGTGAAAAAATTGTGTATGGGATTGATCTAGGGAAACATCTGGTAAATCGTATAGGTGTCGTCTCTCAGATAATATAATAAAAATATGTCATATGGGACGATCCCATACTTCACGTCTTTTTTAATCATGTACAGTGGTTGAATAGCTTAAACATAGCTTAACAATAAGTGTAACAATGTGCAATCGGAGTATAGTAAGAGTGTTGTTAAAGTATTACTTAGAAGTATAGCTGAAGTACAGCTGAAATATAGCAGAAGTATAGCTGATGTTTAGCTGATGTAACGTCTCTGAAGCTAGCACCGCCTTTTTGAAAAATCAAATTCAAAACCATCCTATAATTAAGGGCTCATTTAGGGCTTTTAAGGGCCGTAAGTCCTAAATTTTGGGCTCTGCAATTTTTTATAAAAAACGGGTTGCGCGCTGACTTCACATGAAGCTAGCACCGCCACACCTGTAACTTCGAAACTGTTCATTTGATTTGATTCGGGTTTTCTCAGAAATTAAGGGCTCATTTAGGGCTGGCGATCCCCACTAGGCCCAATCCCGCAAACCTTTTGGTTCTTTTTTAAACGGTGCGCGCTCTGGTTTCACATGTGAAGCTGGCCCCGCCACACCTGTAACTCTGAAACCAGTGCTGCGATCAATTCCACAATCATACCAGAATTAAGGGCTCGTTAAGGGCTGCAAAGAACTCTAGGTTCCAAATTTCGGGCTCTGCAATTTTTTGTTAAAAATGGCCTGCGCGCTGACTTCACATGAAGCTAGCACCGCCACACCTGTAACTTCAAAACTGTTAATTTGATTTGATAAGGGTTTTTTCAGAAATTAAGGGCTCATTTAGGGCTGGCGATCCCCACTAGGCTTAATCCCGCAGACCTTTTGGTTCTTTTTTGAACGGTGCGCGCTCTTGTTTCACATGTGAAGCTGGCCCGCCACACCTATCACTCCGAAACCAGTGCTCTAATAAATTCCAGAATCATACCAGAATTAAGGACTCGTTGGGGGTTAGAAAGAACTCTAGGTCCCAAATGTTGGGCTCTGCAATTTTTTATATAAGATGCATTGTGCGCTTACTTCACATGAAGTTAGCAACACCATACTTGTAGCTTCAAAACTGTTCATTTATTACAATAGATACAGGCTTTTTCAGCATGTAAGAGAACATTTAGGGCTCCGAAAAGGTCACAAAGTATCTTATTATCATAGTACATTTTTTAGATCTTAGAATGTAGCCCTTAGTCATATAACGGAAGCTGTCAAACGTAACATTAGCAAAACGTTATTGCAAAAAATTACATTAGAAATTAATTACAATCACATTAATGTACTACCAACATCTCTTCAGAAGATTCCCCTGAAACGCTCTGCCATCCCAATATATTTTTACCACCCCTATATGCTCTCCTTACATTTGCGTTACGGTGTAGGTGATCCTTACAGAAAAATGCAACTTCTATCAAACTATGATTACTTGTTAGTCCTGCACTGACAACCGGGTTGCAAAAGTGAATTATCCCACTCCTAAAAAATTGGCAAAGCTCATTCGGAAGGGGTAGTTGAGAGTGGTTACTAAACGTACACGGTACAATTTCAAGTTCAAGATGTATATTCCAGTAAAATTTCCAATGACATTAAAGCAGGTATTACCTGTAAAATAGGTGAAGATTTCTTAACCTCACCTCTTAACCTCTCTTAACTAGTTCATTGAACACCTTACTTTTATTAGGAGCCTATTGTATCATCAGTAGACTAACCCGACAGTCTGTCTCGATCCGTGGTTTTTCCCAGAAATTGTCTTCCTGTTCAATTTTGCGTAGATGACGGAATACAACATTTTTTTAATTTAGCACTTGGTGATTTACAAATAAAATATTCGAAATCTGCGAATTATAATAATTTCAACGATATGTTATTTGACTCAAAAGGAACATTTTTGAGTATATTTTACTCAAACAATTGCAAACGAGGTTCAAAATAACGTGTAGAAGGAAATTCTTTACCGATTTTGGATTTGTTTTATTTCTTTGAAACAAATAAAAATTAAGCATTTAGTTTCAAAGAGATTCATGTGGCCCGACTTTCTAATTTTAGTTTGTTCAAAAATGTATGGTAATGCAAACACCAAAAAATAGCCTTTTATTCCGTTTTTTTCCCCCTGCAAATTTTTCCCTATCTATGTGCAGCATCGCTGGACTGGATGCCCAAGGGTGTGTAAAAGCCATAAAATTATTATCTAGTAAAGTTCATTGTTATAAAGAAATCAAATTAATAGTCAACATTGTGAATTTCTCGTCTTTAAAGTAAGTTTCTGAGGTAAAATCACGTGCTTTCATTACCAAAATGATACTTGTTCATATGAGTAAGTCATTCAATATTTTTGGACATAATTTGAAATTATGTTGTTCGTGCTGTTGAATGATTGAAATTTGTAATTCGGTATTTTATGAATTTCATAAACAAATTATATATACAAATGCCCAGTGTCTACATTCGAGGCAGGTAGAAATCGTTTTTTATTTTAATTTTCCTTAAATAATGTCATCAGTAATGTTTAGTGATTATAACTTCTCATCAAATATTTTTAAATAATTTTCTTACTGATTCTATGAACAAATGCCTAATGTCAAAGTTCGATTTAATTAATTTTAACTTTTTTTGAAATTATGTCACCAATTATGTTTATTTGTGAAATTTTGTTATTTAATATTTTTTCGTTAATTTTTCAAACCACTTCTATGAACAAATGTCGAATGTATACGCTCAGAGTGATTTCTTCTTGTGAACATTTGCGTCTACAATGAGCATATGTTCTGAAAATTCGTTTGTTACCAAATTTACATCGCGTAGCAGCAGTATTAGCCATATAACTTGAGGGAAATTCGAGTAAGTTTAAGATGTGTTTAGAAGTTTTCGAAAGATTCCGAAATAAACTGTAAGCATCTTGGAATGTTTCAAAAGAATAATAAATTGTTATCTTAATTCCTAGAAATATAATAATATAATCTGGAAGAGTTTATGGAAATTTCTCAAATTTTTTCAGTATTTTCAAAAAATTGTAAGAAAGATTCAAGTTTTGAGATAAAAACCAAATTTTAATTTGATTCCTGGAAGATTCGTATATGATTTTTTTTCTCACAAGCTGTTAAGAGAATTTTTTTAAAGTTTTCGGAATAAATTTTGACGTATGAATTAATGTTTATAGCTGAAAATTGCTTAAAATTATATAATCTGAAAAAAATTTCCCTAAAGATTTTGAATCTTGTAAGTTGAATGGCCGTGATCAATTCTTCCTCATTTTTTTAATTTTTATTCACGATCGAAAAGGTTTTTTTTTCTAACCTAGGATGACAAATATTGATACAATAAAAAACAAAACAAAAAAGTTCAAAATTCGCCTGAATAAAAGAAAAAATTCGTGTTTCGCGGAAAAATGGTTTTAGTTTTTTGTACTTTATTGTAAACATTTTTCACCAGGGATATACAAAAAATTATTAAAAAATAATATATAATATATTCAACTGATAAATATGAAATTCACATGGGATACATAATTTTTCTGAATATCTGAAACAAATAAAAAAATGTGAAAATTCAACTGTTTCGTTGAAAATTCATGTATTTTATTAAAACTTTGTGTTTTTCGCTGAAAAATTAATCTTCTTGGTTAAAAATTCATGTTTTTGTTTGAAAACTAAACTGTTTGATTGAAAAGTAATCTAGATTCTTGAAAATCAAACAGTTTGGTTAGAAAATATCCTTATTGGTTAAAAAGTCAACATTTTTGTTGAAAGTTCGTCTTTTCGTTTAAGGTTATGAAATAAACCAAATTCATGATGTTAGTTAATAAGTTTTCAAATCTGACCGAATTCAAGCTCCCGGAATTTCCCAAGCTCAGTATAATGTTGTACCTATAAACTAAAGCTACTGCAGTGGATTTGAATAAAATATACTCAACAATTTTTCATAAAATTTCCTATATACTTGAGCCTTCCTTGATTTTCAACTTTTTGAGTAAAATTACATATCGGTGAAATCGTTAAAATTAGAAGATTTCAAATATTTCATTTGTAAATCGATAAGTGCTAAATGTAAAAAATATTATATTCGGCATTTTCCTGATCATTATGTACAAAGGACTCCCGCTGACTAGGATCCACGACGTCAGCTCGACTGAGTGAGGGGAAGACATGTAGTGGGGGAACCTACCTCAGGTACCCAGGGCGGAATTTTCACCTGCCCTACTTTTATTAGGAGCCTATTATATCATGAGTAGACTAACCCGACAGACAGTCTCGATCCGTGGTTTTTCCCGGCATCGTCTTCCTACTAAATTTCCCGGGCAGATGACAATTCCGCCCTGGCTACCTGAGGTAGGTTCCACCACTACGCGGCTTCCCCTCACTCAGTCGAGCTGCCGTCGTCGATCCTAGTTAGCGGGAGTCCTTTGTACATAATGAGCACAAAAATGCGGAATATAAATTTTTTAAGTTTAGCACTTATCAATTCACAAATGAAATATTCGAGATCTGCTAATTATAACGATTCCAACGATATTTTATTTGACTAAAAAAAGTTGAAAATCAAGGAAGGCTCTAATGTATAGGAAATTTTGTGGAAAATTTTTGAGTATATTTTATTCAAATCCACTGCAGTAGCTTTAGTTTATAGGTACAATATTTTACTTAGCTTGTTTCGAAGAGATTCATGTGGCCTGCTTTTTCTAAGCAATTGTCCGGATGTGTGTGTGTGGATGTCACGCTTTTTTATGAACACGATAAGTAGAAAACGGTTGCAGATAAATTGATGAAATTTGGAGAGGGGCCGTACTTAAATTACGTAACGGATTATAGGCCCTCTCTAAGACTCCCCCCCCTCCCTCCTGTAACAAACTGTAACAAAATATTTCTACCCCCCCCCCCACTCTTTCTATACGTAATTTTTATTAATTTATTTTAAGCAAAAAAATATCTTTTCTACTATAAAAGACGGCTTTTTAAACAAAATACTTGAATTTTAAGCCACATAATTAAATTTTTAACATAATGGTTGAAATTTCTACTTAAAAATATAAATTCCCAACAAGAAGTGGCATAGTTTATATTTCAATAAAAAAACATGAAAAAAAAAAATGTTTTTAACCCTTTCAGTCACGCAATTCAAATGTTTTTGGATTACTATTGAAAATAGAAGTTTCAATATTATAGAGAATTTTATCAATTAAACTATATTTTTATATTCTTTCAATACTAAAGTAACTAAAAATGCAGAAAATTTCAGGAATTTTAATGAAATATAAAGAAATGAAGAGAAAAGTACAAACAAATCAGGTAGCCTATATATAGGCTTCTATGACTGAAAGGGTTAAAGCCAAAAAGACGAATTTAGTAAGCAATTATTTTTCAACGAAACTGATGCATTTTTACCCAATAAAAGTGAAATTTTAAATCAAGAAAATTTTTTTTTTTCACCAAAAAAAGAGAATTTTCAACTAAAAAAGCTCAATCTTAAAAAACGAAAAAGTTAAATTTTCAGATAAAAAATTAATTTTTAATAAAAAAAAGACTTTTCCACCCAACTGTTCTATACTTAAGAAAAGACATAAGCCTTCAATAACAATAATAAATTTTTAACAATGCTGTTAACTTTCACCCCAGTAGTTGAATTTTCAATTAAAAAAGATTAATTTTCAACAAAATAGGTGAACTTTCCACGAAAGAGATGAATTTTCAACGAAAAATATAACTTAAAAAAAATGATTTCTTAACAAAGTGATTCAATCAAATCTTTCAAATGAAATGGTTGAATACTCAAGCAAAGAAGAAGAATTTTTAACTAAAAAGTTACATTTTCATTAAAAAAAGACATTTTTAACCTAAGCAGATGAATTTATAAATCAAAAAGATTTAAAAAAAAATAGTTGAATTTTTTGTTAAAAAAGATTTCAGTTTACTTTTCACGATAACAATATGAATTTTTAACCAAGAAATAAGTTTCTACGAAAATCGAAAAGGATGAATGTTTACCCGAATTTTTATTTAAAAAGAAAATAAATTTCATAAAAAAATTGAATTTTCAGTCACAAAAGATTCCAGTTGACTTTTGAAGATCAAGATGTGAATTTTTCAACAAAAAATAAGTTTCTACTAAATAAATTGAATTTTTCATCCAAAAAGACGAATTTTTCCAACCAAAAGGGATGACTTTCTAACGAAATAGTTGAATTTTCATCCAAAAAAGATGAAATTTGTACTAAAACAGATGAATTTTTCACAAAAAGAGGACAAATTTTTTTAAAAGCTATCAGTTCATTTTTTAACACCAAAATATGAATTTTAAACAAAAAGTAAAATTTATACGTAATAGTTGAATTTTTAACAAAACAGTAGAATTTTCAACCAAAAGTATGACTTTTTAACCAAATAGTTTTATTTTCAACCAAACAGTTGCATTTTTATTCAAGGAAGAGAAAATTTCTCTTAAAACAGATGAATTTTTTATTAAAAAACAAAACAAATTTTTCAAAAATAGTTGAATTTTCACCCCAAAAAAATTTCAGTCCTCTTTTCAAAACACCAAAATATTAAATTTAACCAAAAAGTAAATTTTCTACAAAATAGTTAAATTTTCAAGAAAACAATAGAATTTTGAACCAAAATGTATGACTTTTCAACGGAATAGTTGACTTTTTAAACAAAAGGGATACTTCCTAACAAAATTTTTTGATTTTCAACAAGCTAGATTACTTTTCAACCAAATAGTTCAGTTTTCAAATCGAAACATAAATTTTTGACCAAGAAGATTACTTTTTCAACGGAGAAAACATGGTTTTAATAAAATACATGAATTTCCAACCAAACAGTTGATTTTTCACATATTTTCAATTGTTTTTAATATGCAGAAAAATGCTGTATTTTATACGAATTTTATGTTTATTAACTATATATATAATATTATATATTATTTTTCAATAATTTTTTTCAATATCCCTAATGAAAAAAATTTAATAACTATAAACTAAAGCTACTGCAGTGGATTTGAATAAAATATACTCAAAAATTTCCTATACATTAGAGCCATCCTTGATTTTCAACTATTTTTAGTCAAATAACATATAGTTGGAATCGTTATAATTAGCAGATCTCGAATATTTCATTTGTGAATTGATAAGTGCTAAACTTAAAAAATTTATATTCTGCATTTTTGTGCTCATTATGTACAAAGGACTCCCGCTGACTAGGATCGACGACGGCAGCTCGACTGAGTGAGGGGAAGCCGCGTGGTGGGGGAAGCTACCTCAGGTACCCAGGGCGGAATTGACCATCGCCCAAATTTCCCAACAAACGATGAGATAAATTAGCAGCATGTGGCTCAGGTACTATTCAAAATTTCAACTGTAAAGTTCATTTGTCAGGAATTCCTTAATTTTTGGTTTAAATATCTAGATTTTCGTTCAAACACAAATTTAGAGTTTAGACTCTAGGCTAAGCTCTGGAGGTAATTTTTCACCTGTACGGTGCACAGAGGTGCTAAATAAGTTTATGATAATATGTATAATAACAATAATATTTGAAACAATGCAATCGTGAATTTCTAAAAATATTTAAAGTCAATGTTATTGAAAAAAATAATAAATTATTTAGAAGATTATGTTTGTTAAGTTAAATTAATTACTACTTGAAAAATAGACAAGAACTAGAAATTTGAGGTTCCGGAAGCTGGAATTACAACATTGTCATATAGATATGAGCAGTATGCCATAATTCAGTGTCTATTTAGTGCTAATTTATGCATGTACGTAAAACTCGGAAACCATTAGTGGAATAAAATCTCGAATAAAATTCTTCTTTGTGCAGGAATTAAGTGCTTATTTAGTGCTAATATATACTGCAAAAATTAAATTTTGTGCCCGCATTACCACACGTTTTTGGTAAAAAAAATGTGCCCGGATTTTGTTCATGGCACAAATCCAGAGCACTTAATTAGCACTAAATTCCTGCGCAAAGAAGAATTTGATATCACTAATAGTTTCCGAGCTTCGCATACCGGAGTTATGGCTTCAGTTGAAGCTGGCACTACTTGCATGTTTTAAAAATTACCGGGCACAAAATTTGATTTTTATGGCATGAGTAAGCACTAAATTCCTGCACAAAGAAGAATTTGATATCGATAATAGTTTCCGAGTTTCACATCCCAGAGTCACCTGAAGCCGGCACTACTACATGTTTTTGACCAAAATATCCGGGCACAAAATTTAATTTTTTCGTCATGAATTAGCACTAAATAAGCACTAAATTCCTGCTCAAAGTAGAATTCAATACCACTAATAATTTCCGAGTTTCGCATACCGGAGTTGTGGCTTCAGCTGAAGCTGGCACTACTACATGTTTTTGACCAAAATTACCTACCGGGCACAAAATTTTTTTTCTGCAGCATGAATTAGCACTAAATAGGCACTGAATTATGACATAGTGCCCATATCTATATGACAATGTTGTGATTCCAGCTTCCGGGAGCAAGATATTTGTAGTAAAAGTGTCTTCCTCTAACTCAAAAGTTGAAAATAAGTTGGCAAATTCGGAAAAATCCGCGACTTTCTAACTCTATTCTGAAAGAAAATTGCTGTAAATGATAATAAATTGTTTATATCATGTATGTAAACATATAATTATCAGTAGAGAGTGGTGTTTCGTGTATTAGAAACAATTTCTATTTGAAAAACTGCAAAAAAATCATAATAGCGCCAAAAAATCGCAAAACCCAACTTTTCACTTATGGTTCTTTTTTTGGACCCCACAAAGTCGACTTAAGGGGGTCATATTCAAAGAGTTATTATTTATTCATATCATATAGCTAATTGTGGAGAGAAATGTTGAGTTTTAATTCAAATCACCTAATATTGACGATTGTGAATAAAATTAACAAAAATACGTGTTTAACTTCATGGGGCTTGCCAAAGTCTACTTTGAAGAAATCCCTCCTGCTGCAAAATTTCACAGTTTTTTACAGTTCTCACATCGCTCACCCTCACTTTCGAAAAAATTATATATTTTTTTGATTCTGAGCAGAATAAGCATGGCTCTGAAGTTCTTTATTCTTTTCAAAAATACTTTGCCAAAATTTCGCTTCAAAACCAAATAAATAATAGCGATATGTTTTTCTATCAAGTGTGTCTAAAAATTACATCGACAGTAATATATATAGTGGCAAATTTTGTGGAATCTAGAATTTTGGAATTTTCAAAAAAAGAGTTGAATTTTCAACCGAAAAGATTTTTTTGTCAATGAAGAAAAAATGAACTTAGCCAAAATGTTGAATTTTCAATCAGAAAATATTAATTTTCTACCCAAAAAGATTAATTTCCAACAAAATGAATGAATTTTCACAAAAATATTCGAAATGAAGGAATTTTCAATCTAATACCGAGAAGGTTGATATTCTAAAACAGAAAACGAATTTTTCTCAAAATAAAGGAATTTTCAAGCGAACATAGAATAGTTGCATTTTCGGTTAAAAAAATGTATTTTCAACCAAAATGAAACAACATAATTCTCATTTGAAACGGAGAAAATGTTCAGTCAATTATTAATTTGGAAATAATTCAACTAAGTTTTAGATATATTTAGAAGTTTATCAAAAATATCGAAATAATTTAAAAAATGAAAAGATTTCAATACATGTAGAAAAATATAGATCTTTGAAAATTGTTAACATCAAAATCAGAAGCTTTATAAGCATTTTAAAAGATTTCAGAAGGATAAAATTTTTCATAAAAATTCCTAGAAAAAGGAAAATTTTTTGTTTCCAATCAATTTTAAAAGAATATTTTTTAAAATTTTAAAATAGAAGTTGGGAGATTTTTATGCGATTTGATGAATTTTGCAGGATTTTCAAAACATTATAGGAAAAATTGGAGTTCTAAGATGGAAACAAAATTTTCATCAGATTCCTGGAAAACTTTTAATTGTTTTTTTTTCGCCAAATTTTTATCAGATTATGTAAAAAGATTTCAGAATAAGTTTCGATTCATAAATTAATTTTTTTAGCTTAAAATTGCTGACAATTGCATAACTCAAAATGTTTAAAAAATTTTTATTTGATGCCCTAGTGGAAAATTGTTAAAAACGAAGTACAAAAAGCTAAAACGATTCTTACAGAATCCTACAAATCAATCAAATAAGTTACATCCAAATTTACAGGAAAGTACAACTTTGTTTTATTATTGGGACAAATGTTGTAATTTCGTTGTATATTGTTGTACTTCATTGCAGCTTTAATTTCATACGAGAATTTACAAAAAGTAAAACTATGTAAAAAAATTCACTTCTACAAGAATCTACAGGGATTCACAGGTTTTGCTGACGAAACGTTCTTTTTCGACCAAATATTTTAAATATTACAATGAGATAATTTTAAATTAAGATGTGTATATGATCGCTTTAAAAAACATTTTTATGTTTCAACCTTGAAGGAATGGTAGAATATTTAAAAAAAATCATGAATAATTGTTATTGCACAACATGAAACCTTACGTTTGAAGTTTTTCTCTTCAAATATATGGCAATCGATTGGACACCATATATGTCATTGAAAACTTATTAAATAACATCATAATTCTGGTTTATTTCTCAAACAATTACATTTCTTACAATGAGCCTTTAATAATTTGACATGCCCTTTGCAAAAGTATGAATAGTCTCATTCAGAGCCTAATTTAGAAACTTATGAACAAGCATCATAAATTTGGTTTATTTCTCAAACAATAACATTTCTCAAAATTATCTCTTAATAATTTGACACGCTCAGTGCAAAAGTATGAATAGTCTTATTCACAGTCTAATTTTAAAACTTATTAACAAGAATCATCAATTTGGTTTCTTTCTCAAACAATTACATTTCTAAAAATTATATTTTAATAATTTGTCACGCCCAGTGCAAAAGATATGAAGAGTCTCATTCACAGTCTAATTTTAAAACTTATTAACAAGAATCATCAATTTGTTTTATTTCTCGAACAATTAAATTCGACAAAATTATTATCTTTTAATAATTTGACACGCCCAGTAAAAAAGTTTGAATAGTCTCCTTCCTAGTCTAATTTTGAAACCTTTTAACAAGCATAATAAATTGGGTTCATTTCTCAAAATCGCATTTCTAAAAATCATCTTTTGATAATTTTGCTCGCCCAGTGCAATAGTATGAATAGTCTTATTCCTATTCTAATTTTGAAGCCTATTAACAAGCATCATAAATTTGGTTCATTTCTCAAACAATCGCATCAAAATTATCCTTTAATAATTCGGCACACCCAGTGTTCCAAAAAAAGCATGTTTAGTTTTTCTAGAAATTTTGATAAAAATTTTCAATTATTTTGTAACCTTTTAGAATGCTCAAAAAGTCTCTAACTGTTGTGTTCGAAAGCTACAAAAATATACATTTTGTTTTAAATATTTAAAAAAATTTTCAAGATCTAAATTATTTTTAAATTGTTCAGAAACTGGTAAATATATCTTAAACTTACTCGAATTGTTTTGAACGAAATAAGTGACTAAATATTTTTTTAGTCTTCAATGAAAAATTATGTTTTTTTGGTTGAAAATTAATTTTTTAACCGAAAATTCAACTATTCCATGCTTGGTTGAGAATTCCTGTATTTTGTTGAAAATCATTTTTTTGTGATAGAATATTAAGCTTCGTGGTCACTCATTCATCCTTTTTATTACAAATTAATTTCTTCTTTTTAAAATTCAACTATTAAGTTGAAAATTCATCTACCAAGTTGAAAATTCCTTAATTTTAAATATTTTCGTGAAAATTCATGTAATTTGTTAAAAAATAGGCTGTGTCTAGTCGTCCCGAAAAACTAGGAGGGTTGGACCAATATTATTTATGTGGCCAGTCACAGGGAGAACCACGAAACGTTGGAAAAAGGGTAGGTGTTTCACCAACATTATTTCTATGGCCAGTCACGGGGTTGCCTTCCCGCCCCCCGCCCGAAAATTCGGGACGACTAGCCAAGCTTATGAAAAATATTGCACTGGTCATCCCGAATTTCGGGACGACGGAGACACTGCGTAAAAAATCATCTTTTTGGGTAGAAAATTAATCTTTTTGGTTTGAAACTCAATTGTTTGGTTAAGAATTTCTTTATTTTTTGGCTTAAAACATTTTTGTATTTAAAGAATCACCATTTTAGTGAACTTTATCGATTATTATCGATTATAAGTTAATGAAAGTACAACACAAGTACTAGTAGTAAGACGTCTGGAACCGCTGTATTATTGAACATATTATTTTTAAACAGAAGAATAATGATTTTCAGAATTTGACTTCCGCCAACTAGGCTCCGTGGAAGTAGTTCGACTGAGTGAGGGGGAACCGTACACAGGTAGCCGGGGCGCATTTGACCATCGTACAATATAAATAATATACAATGGAAACCACCCGAAATAATTAGCGGCTAAAATTGATGGTGGCAACCTCGTCCTCAGGGTTAAATTGACGCGATAGGAAAAGAGATGTTTTTAAATTTGTATAAGAGTTGTTTGAGAACTCACATAGTAAAAGTGAATACCTGAAAATATTACAATTTAAATACAGAACTGATCTCGAATTCAGAATTGAAATCAAATTCAGGTTAAACAGGAATGCAGAAAGAATGTCTGAATTTGTCCTATGTCTGAATTTTGTTGGTTTAATTCAACCGCAACTTTGAATTAAAGTTATAGATTAGACAATCGTATTTAACTGATGTTGCTATAAATAAAAAAATTGAAATGTACATTTATGTATAAAGATGAATCAGATAATTATTATTTTTGATCAATTTAAACAAAATTATAGCAAGTAGTCACGGGCAATACATTTTCAGTTAGTTCCGCAGGAAAATTTAGGCATATTCCTGGAATCATGTTACAATATGAATTTGCTTATAAATATTGCAAGAATAGCTGCTGGTGAACAATTATTTGAACAATTTTTATAAACAAATTCAGTTTTCGTATGTCAGAAAGAGTAGGCTCAATTTTTTTTGTTTAGAATGAACGAAAATATGTGTTTCCAAATGACTTTTCGTCGTTATTTTTTTTTTCAAAGTAACAAAAACTGTTAATTACTTAACTAATCGCAATCAGGCATTAATTTATCTGAAGTTAGGAAAAAATATTATTTACTATATTGTTAATAAAAATATTTTTGTTCGGCTTAAGTGAATTTCCGCTCAGCTCTACCTGAAAGCCTGTCAGACATTGAAGAAAAGAAAGCATTAAAACCCATTAAAAATTGGCTTGTCGACAGACTTTTGTATACAAAAAGTGCTTTTGGTTACATTGTGCCACGGGCCAAATTGACCCCAAAAAAAGTTTTTGGTTTACTATGCATGGGTTAGTATTTATATTTTTATGGGACGAACAAAAAAAGTTTTCTGTGATAGGGGAACAATCAAAAAAGCCCTTATCGAGTTTTCTATCTCATAAATTTTAAAGCTGCGCATTTTTTACAAAATCACAAAAATATATTAAGAACTTATTCGGGAATGATAAATATCTGCACAATGTATGTATTCTATTATATACCAAAATGTCGAAAAATGTTCGCATAGGAATTCACAAGTTTCTGAAAGTATGAGAATGACGAATGGATAAGGACCAGAAACAAATCATTTCTATACTACGCGATAAACAGAAAAAAGCGAAATGATCCTTATCCAGTTGTAATTTTTATCATATTAGAATTTATTTTCTCGAATGAAAGAAGAAATGATTTTTACAGATTCTTAATATGTACCAATCAATAGTGTCCTAAATTTCTTGTAATCATTAAGAACAGAATTTAAGAGTCTGGAAACATACTTATCAGATTTCATTATCATGTCTTTAATTATACTGACATATCATTGTCAATATTCAGGATTTTGAGATTGCTATATTTAACTAAAATGAACTTCTAAAAGCTTATTATATTTACAAAAACTTTGCTTTAAATGAAATGAAATTGAATCAGGGTGATTACTGATTACATGAAATAATTTTCGAATTTCAACACGCACACGAGCCTAAGTTGTCTCGCCTTTTATATTACCATTATTGTAAACAATGTAATTAAAATTTGTAAACTCAGTTTTAATGAATATCATAAGTTTTGCTTACTTTTCTTCACTTTTCAAAATTGCTCATACCTGATTATGATCTGAAAGAATAACTACTCATAACAGACTGCAAAAATGGTTTATATTAATGATTCTTTATGATTATTAATTGTTTAAATAATTTCAAAATATCTTAAGCAAAAAAATATTATTCTTAAAATTCGTTAATTGTGTCATTAATTGCTGAAAAGAATAAATTTTCTTGATTTGCAGAGGAAAACATTTTTAAACAACCAACAATTTTTTAAACAAAATAACAATTATTTAAAAAATTGCTAAATATTCTGTAGAAAAAAAATAGGACTCACAAATTCCTTCAATTGTGTCATTAATTCCAGAAAGTTATAATTTTTCACGCTTCACAGGGGGAAAAAATTGTTTAAACAAATCAAAATTGTTTAAATAATTACCAAACATCCTCAAAAATGTATTACTTTCAACATTCTTTAATTGTGTCATTATTTTCAGAAAATAATAACTCTTTACGATTTTAGGGAGAAAAAACGGTTTAAACAAAGGAAAATTTTTTAAATAATTACCAAATAAGTTGAACAAGAACTACTACTCTTGACATTCATCAACTTTATACGATTTATTCCGAAAGATAATAACTTTTCACGATTTACAGGGGGAAAAAAATTGTTTCAACAAATACTAATTGTGTAAACTATTTAAAATTATTTAAAATATACTTTAAAACTCGTCACTTATCGATTAAAAATAATTCAGGTTGATTTTTTTTTTAAATACCGTCTTTAGCATGAATTTGATAGAAAACTGCTATTTTGCATTTTTTGGGACATTTTCCGGGCACAATTAAAGGGGTACAGGTGTGTCAAAATTACAAGCTATTGGGTGAAAATTATATATCTTAAATACTCCTCCAGAGGTGACAATACTCCAATTGAAAAAAAATGTATGACAAGTACTTCTTTTTACCAGTTTTTTGAAAATCGAGCTTCTCCCATTTAAAACCCCATGTTAATTTCAAAAGCCCGGGGGCACGGGTGAACGTTGAAAAAAAAATACGGAATTTCTTTTTCCGGAAAACGAACAAAATGGGGGGCGGGGGTTATCACCAAAAATCGAAATTCGAATTTTTGGATTACCCACCATCTATCCGAGTCTAGATGTGCCCGACAATAGCTCAATGATGAGGGTAAACACAGGTAGCTAAGCTTGAAATGTTCATTGTCCGACTTCTCGAACGTTTAGAATGTTCAGATGGCTTGAGACTTTGGAGTGCAGAAAAATAAAACAGAGATAGAATCACCAATGCTGAAATTTAGAAGAATTTTTTTTTTCAATTTCAAAGATAATGATTCTAAAGTGAAAAATCAGAATATAAATAGTTTGATGAAAGTTATATTTTTCTATAAGGATAACATACACAGTAACAAAAATGTAAGAAGAGCATATAGCGTTGGTGAAAATATATTGGGGTGGAAGAGCGTTTCAGGGGATTCTTCTGAAGAGATGTTGGTAGTACATTAATGTGATTGTAATTGATTTCTAATGTAATATTTCGCAATAACGTCTTGCTAAAGTTACGTTTGTTAGCTGTCGTTATATGACTAAGGCCTACATTCTACGAACTAAAAAATTTAGTATGATAATAAGTTTTTTATAAAAAATTGCAGGGCTCAAAATTTGGGACCTAGAGTTCTTCTCAACCCCTAATGAGCCCTTAATTCTGGTATGATTCTGGAATTGATTGCAGCACTGGTTTCGGAGTGATAGGTGTGGCGCGCCAGCTTCACTTGTGAAACCAGAGCGCGCACCGTTTCAAAAAGAACAAAAATGATTGCGAGATTCTGCCTAGTGGGGATCGCCAGCCCTAAATGAGCCCTTAATTTCTGAGAA
>CAKNXH010053381.1:15061-25062 GCA_932178445.1 Andricus quercusramuli | reverse complement strand
ATTAAAATGTTTTTATCGAGAAGGAAGCAATAAATCAAATTCATATTGTCAAAACAGGATGTAGCTATAGATAAGGATTCCTGGAAATAAGATGACGTCATCAGAATGGAATTTTGTTTACCAGAAATTGTTTAATATTATATGAAATGTGAGACGTCTGACGCATGATGTCGGCAAATGACAAAGGGTGATTTTAATTAAATATTTATTTCGGCTGGCAATATTATGCTATGGCGCATCAGGAATGTACATGCACTCTTCTTTTGAAACCTGTTTAAACTTGCAAAATATAACCTTGAAAGTATTTACGCCCTAAAAATAATCATATCACATACGCACCCCGACTTCAAAGGCACCGACAATTTTTTTCCTCAGAATTATCTTGACAATAACAAGCAATTATATACGGGGGTTGAAATGCAACACCACCGTCTACGTCATCACCTTATCTCCCGGGCGGCGGCTCACGAGGGATGATGACTCATCACCTAGCACTCTTAACTTCCCTCACACAGGCACACACACACACACACACGCACACACACATACACACGCTACATAAATTATATTATTTTGGGGCGAAAAACTTTAATTCCGGGGATAGCAAATATTAATAACTTAATATTGTGACGTCAGATATCCCATTCCATACTTTTAAGCGAAAAAGTTCCATTCCCCGGATTCAAGTATTGATTTCCAATTCAAGTATTGATTTTCAATATCGATATTGGATACTTCAACACTGTGGTTCGCAAGTCAGCACAAGGAGCGAAACCAATCTCACAGCCTTCTACAGTCTTACCGCAAGTTGCTAATCGTACGGAAAAAGTTTATCCAGAACCGGCCCTACCTATCTACTTAAATTAAACTATTTTTTCAAACATTCGTTCTTCTGGATTGAAAGTTCATCTGTTGGTAGAATAGTCATATTTCTTGGTTGAAAATTCCTCTTTTATGGTTGAAAGTTATGATTCTTTTTAATTGAAAAGTCTACTATCATATTTTTAATCCAGAATTCATCTTTTTGGGTTTAAAATTCTACTATTTGGTTTTAAGTTTAAGTATTTTGTTGAAAATTCAACCATTTTGCTAAAAATACATATTTTTGGTTAAGTTAATTATTTTATTTGAAAAGTCTTCTATTGTATTTTAGGTTCAGAATCCATCTCTTTGGGTTAAAAATTCTACTATTTGATGGCAAATTTCATTATTTTGTTGACAATTCAATTATTTCTTTAAAATGTCATATTTTTTGTTCGAAAATTCAACTGCATTATTGAACATTCGAGATAGAAAATTCGCCCTATCTGCTGAGTAAAAATTCATCTTTTGGTAGAAAAGTCATCTTTTTTGGTTAAAAATTAATCTTTTATGGTTTAAAAATTATTATTTTTAATAGATTTAGTTTTTGAATAGAAAAAAATTATATATTTTCCATTAAAATGTCACGCTATTGTATTTTTGGTCCATAATAAATTCATCTATTTTGGTTAAAAATTCTATTATTTGGTCGAAAATATAATTATATCGTTAAAAGTTCAACTAGTTTCTTAAAATGTGAACATTTTTGTTGAAAATTCAACTGTTTTGTTAAACATTCGCCTTTTTGAGTATAAAATCCTTCCATTTGGGTAGACAATAATTTATCTTTCAGTAGAAATGTCTTCTTTTTTTTTTTTTGAAAATTCATCTTTATTCGTTGAAAATTCAACTGTTTTGTAAAAGATTCGTCTTTTCGCTTGAAAGTTCACCTATTTTGTTGCAAATTTATCTTTCTTGATTGAAAATTAACTTTTTTGTTAAAAAATAAACTTTTTGGGTTTTTGGGTTGAAAATTCAACTTTTTTATTGAAATTTCCCCTATTTTCTGGTAAATCATCCTATTTCCCCTGTTTTAATATCATCCTGTTTCCCCGTTTTAGGAACAATTTGGGCTGTTAAGCCTGAAATTACTTTTACAATCCTTTACAATGTACATGATATATTTCACCTTTGCGTTCTAAGATGTTTAATTCTTTTCAAAATTTATACACAATAAAGCATTTAGTATTGAATAATTATTATTGTAAATGCTCTACGCTCCAGTCGGAAAAATGTAATTTTTGAACGGGAAAACCAGGAAAAAACCTGGAATGTTTTTTAAAAGTTTGAGTGGCCACCCTGCTATAATAATAATCGGTGGAGATATGTTTATTTTTTATTTATCTCCTAAATATATTTCTTATTCTCTTGTTTGAGAGATTGCAGTTCAGAATGCATACCTATAACTGGCTGAAAAATTATTTATATATTTTATAAATAATGGATAATTGTGTTATATATATATAAGGTATGAAATAAATGAAAAATATATATAATATTTCACACTACAATTTTTTCTCCTGGGAATTTACCTAAAAATTGCAAGGACATTGCTATTCTGTCGCACGACTTTTATTCATTGTCATGTATATTTCAAGACCTTACGTAATAGATCAGACAGGTTGAATAGGTTTGCATGTGTTTCTGCCATTATACATCCTCCTGATACTGAATCCTTTCAACGTTTAAAAGGGACTTTCACTATCCGCCAGTACTTCATACTACTGCGAAATAAATAAAGATTAAGGCTCAATAACTATTTCCTATCACATTGCAAGAAAAAAATTCGTTTTATAATATTTATGGATTTCTAAATCCTTTTAAATTTAGTTTTAATTTTCAGGGAAGCATCGGGCCGGAAAAAACGGAAATTTTAAGTATCACGAAAATGTGTAAAATCGATTAAAAGGGTTGTCGCACAGAAAATGAAATTAATATCTAACTCAAAGAGGTCAAATAGCCGCAAAATTTTAAAGCTTATTTAAGCTCATAGAACCAAATTTTATGTCCTGGAATTTAGAACTTTAAACTTAATATTTGGGAAAACCAAAACTTGCGCTGAATTGTGCTCGACAAATGTAATCTTTTTCCCCTGTAACAAAATTCTGCAATACCAACAGTTCCCATATTAAAACCAAATGTCATTTTCAAAAATCATACAAGACCCAAAAATAATCCAATTTCGAAAATCCAAAAATTATGCTGAATTAAGCTCGACGAATGCAATCTTTTTCATTCAAACACAATTCTGTCTTGTATATTTTTGGAATTTGACATTTTTGATTTTAATATGAGGTCTCACAGAATTTTGTTTAAGGGAGAAAGGATTGCATTTGTCGTGCGCAATTCAGCACAAGTTTTGATTGTACGAAAAAATAAAAAAAATTATTATACATTTCTTGAAAACGGTTAAGTTTTCGGAATTTTACTTTACTGCATGAAATTGTGTATACTTCGAGCCAAGTATCACAGCCCTTCGTTTTGCGCTAGTAATAAGTTGCGGTTATAGGAGAAAAAACGTTTTAAAGAAATTTTCGCGTAATTTTCAATTTTCCAAAAAACCATTTAGTGCACAAATGAGCACAAATCTAGCATATTAAATTTAATATGCATCGTATTAAAAAGTATTTGCTTAAAGTTCAATAAAGTATGTATATTTTTCAAAGTTAAAATGTATAAGTGTTCAAGTTTAATTTCTTGAATTATAAAAGTGATTAATTTAAAAAAAAGTTTAGATTCATATAATGAAGTGCCTTTACATAAATGTTTTAGTTATGAAAACAGTATTAAAAATGTTGATGTTATTCAATGGTTAAAATCGAAAATTTTATCTTCTTTTGTCTCTTTTCACAGCGGAATAGGTTGCAATATCCTTAAATCCGAGTTAGTTGAATTTGATTAACAATTATTTCAATTTAACTAATGTTCAGTCAAATGAATACCTGACTTGTTACTTCAACGATTAGTCAAAATTGACTGATTGTAATTGTGTAAATAAATTTATTTTTTAGATTTAAATTTTTTGTTCAGAAATAGGATCTAATGTTGAAATACCTCCTGATGATGAAAGTGACCAATCTTATTTTCATTAAAAAGTACGAATTGATCATTTTTCAAAATAAAGATTTGAGAAATTTCACGATTTTACATTAAAAGATTGCAACTGAAATATTCCGTAAAAAAATACTAAACTTGGAATATTATCGTATGATTTTTAATATTATTTTTAAAAAAATTCGTTTTCATTTATCTTTGTCGGGATATAGATAGAGGAAGGTAGTAAAAGAATACCAGTTCCTGGGTGTCCAATATGAAGGACGCTGGTTTCGTATTAAATTTCCGTTCATGGATACTCGCGTCGTATGATGTTACGCGGGCTCTCTTTTTGAAACAAAATAGGAACTGACCGAGCCTGCTGTTGAACTAGCCGCTATCCGAGGATTTCCGCTCACCGAGGTAGACCAGATTTCTCCATTTCACGACCGGTACGCGATTCTCTTTTCTCCAAGGCGACTATCTTCTTTCCTGCCTTCATTATTATAGTTAGTCTGTAATTATATTGGCGAGAGTGCATGAAGATCTCGAAATTTATCGTATCTTTCAGTTTCTCGTGTTTGCATAAATTTCCCAGATCGAAGAACCACTCAGGAAAAAAATGCAGTACTCTGTCGTCTGTCAACCCTTAATGTCCTTCCTGTCATTTAAATAAGATTAAATCTCCTGCTTTCTCCCATCTTGAGTATCAGAAACAATGTTGGGGTTTGAACCTTTGAAATGCCAGGGTGGCCACAAATCAGGGAAAACCTGGAAATCAGGAAAAAGTCAGGAATTTTGAGAACAAATTTGCAAAAGTTAGGGAATTATTGTAAGAAGCACCATAAGTAACTGCCAAGAAGAATCAGGGCTTCCGCACAGTCACTTTTAGTAACTTTTTTTTGTCTCAAATCACTTTTCAGTCACTTTTTCAAATGAAAATATCACTTTTCTTTCAATATAGTAATAACCCATGGATTAACCACTATTGAATTAATTCTTGAATTCTTTTGAAATATCTTAGGGTATTTTTAAAGATTTCAAGACATTTTTAATAGATTTGTATAAGGTTAAGGAATTTCAAAGGACTTTAAAGATTCAAGGATATTTTTAAAAATTCCAAGGAATTTTCAAGATCTTTGAATAGTTTCAAAATTCAAAGGATTTTAAATATTTTAGGGTATTTTGAAATTTTCCAAGGAATTTTTAATATATTTCAATTATTTAGACATTTAGAGGGATTCCAAAGGAATTCAAATACATATTTAAGGGCATTTTTCAAAATCACAAGGAATTTTCATGAGCTTTAAAAAGTTTCAATGGACTACACGGAAAAAAAAGTTCATTAAACTTTCTTGAAGTATTACAAGAGTCGGGGATGAGAGCGAACCTTGAACAAATTTTCTATATTCTGTATAACTTTCAGGATTTAATATAGAACTAACCTAGAATAACTCTACAAGAATTCTGTAAACTTTATATTGAACTCCGATTTGAAAAAGTTTAATAAAATATATAGAGAAATTCATGAAAGAATGCTGAAAACTTTCGTAGAAATCACAATTGAGGTATTGAAAGTTTGTAATAGAAAGTTTGTATAGAAAAATTCTTCAAAAAAATGTTGAAAAATCTCATAGAAATTCGATTTGAAGTATTGAGTGTTTGTGAACTACTTCAATCTAAGATCTATAGACTTCAGTTCTTTAAAATGTAGCTGCGCAGTCGCTACGGTGCGCAGGCAGCGACTTTTCCGCATCGCTCCCGCGTGAAAAAAAAGAATTCAAGTCTTAGAGAACATTAGCACGCGTTGAAAATTAAAATATTAAGTTTGCCAATAACCGACACATCTCTAAATGGTAAATACACTACCCGGGTGCACCGGAACGTGCACCAGGTCGTTCAAGACGTCATCGACGAGAACTTTTTTAGAATCTAAATTGTATCAATAGCCAAAATAACTACCAATGGTGAGTCGACGATCAGGATGCACCGGAACGTGCACCAGGTCGTTTGGCACGTATTCTACGAGAACTGCTTTAAAATTCAAATTGTGTCAACATCCAAAATAATTAAGTGTTGAGTCGACGATCCAGGTGCACCGAGTCGCGCACCAGGTAGTTCAGCACATATTCTACGAGAACTTTTTAGAAATTTGAATTGTTTCAACCACCAAATTAACTACCGCCGACTTACCATTGGTAGTTATTTTGGTAGATAAACCTCAAGATTTCTAAAGAAATCATCAAGTCAAGCTCCCTTCGATCGTTTTTTTTTTTTTTTAAGAAAATATGAGAGAAAACAAAGTTTTCATATTTTTGTTTCGGTCTTACGATCCATTTAGAAAAATTGAAAAACTAAATCGAGTCGAAATTCCTTTTTATTGACATTTTGGCCCCATCTGTGGGCCTTCATCGATACAAACATCTTAAAGAATAATCAGAGTCAATCATAAATATACGTCGAAGCGAATGACAACATTTTAAAATTTTTTGAAGTCAGAAGTTTGTAAAAAAAGTATTGGGAAACTATAAAGTCCAAGGAACTTTTACAATATGTTGAAAAAGATTCATATTTTGTAATCAAAATGCTGTGAAACAGCTAACAAACTGATGTTTTTTCACAAACTTCATAGTGATTTTTAAAACTTCAGAATGATCTGACTTTACAAAATTTTAAAATGTTGTCATTCGCTTCGACGTATATTTATGATTGAGTTCGATTATTCTCTAAGATGTTTCTTTCTGATGAAGGCCCACAGATGAGGCCGAAACGTCAATAAAAAGGAATTTTGACTCGATTTCTTTTTTAAATTTTTTCTAAATCTATCGTAAAACCGAAATAAGAATATGAAAACTTTGTTTTCTCTCATATTTTCTTAATGGTAGTTAGTTTGGCTATTGACACAATTTAGATTCTAAAAAAGTTCTCGTAGATGACGTCTCGAACGACCTGGTGCACGTTCCGGTGCATCCGGGTAGTGGACTTGCCATTTAGAGATCTGTCGGTTATTGGAAAACTTAAGATTTTAATTTTCAACGTTAAAAATTGAAATAGATCCAACTTTTCCCATGTCATATCTTATTTAATCGATTCAAAAAATATAGAATTGGGAATTCAACTTTTAAAATTATTTGCAATGCAAGCCTTTAATTTCATGTAACTTATATAAACTTATTCTATATAGCTATATAACATCTTATTAATCTTGAACCTACTAGAATTTATAACCAAAAAAGAATTTGCGATTAAAAATTTGTTCGAAATTTAAAGTTTCCAAAATTTAAAAAATGTTAAAGATCCCGAAATTTGTAATTACCTAAATTTTAAACTAAATTTTCGAAATATGATATTCTTGAAATTACTGACATTATAAATATAAAACTCCAGAAATTTCAAATTTCCGAAATCATTAACCTAGAATTTTCAAATCACAAAAATTTGTCAAACAGCCCTTCACAGCTGTAGCTTATATTTTAGATTTTTTTTTTTATACTACAAGTTATGTTAGCTGCGAGGTTTTCTCAGGAGCTCCGAATGCGTAGGTAGGGGGTTCGAGCCCACAGCGAATAATAATTTTAATAGCGTGCGATTATTTGTGTAGTGATTGTTTATGTAATAGTAAATAATTATGTACTTAAATATGTGAACAAATATTAAAGCATAATGATAATAATAATGATAATAAAAAAGATTTTTTTAGGCTAAAAATCGGCCATGATTTTATAGAACTGTTCTCTATAGTTTCGAGACTTCTCCGATGTAGACTGTATATTAGCTGGACTTTTAGATTTTCTAGAACTATTCTACGTTTTTCGCATTTTAGAGAACTCTGTATTAAATTTTGTAGAATAGTTCGATGCAATGTAAAACCAAGAAGATTTTAACTTTTAATAAACTACCCGTCGTATCCTCTACTATAGGACTAGTTCTATAAAATTTAATGAAATTTTTTTTTCCGTGTACAAAAGTTTTCAAAGGATTTTAAAGATTTTAGGGTATTTTTTTTTAAATTCCAAGGAATTTTCAAGAGCTTTAAAAAGTTTGAACATACGCAAAGAAAGGGTTGGTTGCGGCAACGAGAAATCGGCTCGGAAATCGGGTTTTCTATGGACTGATCCAGCTCCACGGGCTGCTGTGACGGAACTGGTTCGATTGTACCAAGTCTGGTCACTGTAAACGAACAGTTCGGTTGCAGTAACCAAACTGCTCGCTTAAGATCAGTACTCAGAACCGAACTGTTCGGTTACAGTGACCAAAAAGTTAGATTGCAGTAATATCACCGTTGGTTTTCCGCAAACTAACTATTTGGTTATATCAATATTAATCACCCTTCCCTCCCCGTTACCCTCACTGCTGTGTGATTGGGTTCTGAGTTGCAAAATTATACACATATTTGCAGAAACGCTTGAAACTGCCGAATTTTGAAATTTTCAAAGTTGTCATTTGTCAATTTTCTCTCTTGTGAAAATTATTAAAGACGGAAAAAATATATTATTTAGCTAGGAGTCAAACTCTGGTGATAAGCAAGGCGTTGAAACCGAGGTTGAAACATATACATCTCCAACTTCACTGACTCATGAGCGTGAGCCGAAACCATTATTTATTTTTAAATCATTAATAATGTCCAAGAAAAAGGTAATAAAGGTAGTTTCTGGTACGCCATTTATCTTGACAATTTATCTTTTCAGTGGATTTTATAAGATTTCAATGATTTTAAAGCTCATAATGTATTTTAATCAATTTTCCAGGATTTCAGGAAATATAATCAGATTTTATAGTATTTCAAAGGATTTTATATTTTAGTAGATGCAAAAGAATTTATTCCTGAGAAATGAGGAATTTCCTAAGGTTTGAAAGTTTTCAAGAGATTTTCAAATATTGTTTGTAATTAATTTGAATTGAGTGGAATTCACCTTGAATTCAGATTAATTTATCCTGAATTCTTTTAAATTCTATGGAATTTTTTGAATTCACTGAAATTCTTATATAATCTCTCAATTTAGTGAATTTAAAAAAAAGTCTTAATTTAATTCATTTTAAAGTCTTTCAGGCTAACTTTAATTCTTCGTTACTTTAGCACCTCCTTTCCTTTGATTTTTTTTTCAACTCATTTCGAACTTACGTATAAATTAAATTAATTTTTTCATATTTTTGAATTGTTTTCAATTCACATTGAATTTTTATTAATTTCATCAATTTTTTTTATTTCTCTAAAATTCCTCTAAATTCACTCCAATTTTACAGAAATCAGTAGATTCTTTAAAAAAAATTTAAGTTGCTTATAAGCCTTTATGAATTTATTCTGAATTGGTTAAAATTCACCCAAAACTCGCATAAATGTTATCGAATTCTTTTGCATTCTTTTAAATTGGAAAGAACATTAGTCACATTATTAATGCACATTAGTCACTTTTAGCCATTTTTTGAGTTAGAAATTAGTGAATTTTTGTCACTTTTTCGGTTTAAAAAGTTCAATTTTTTCATGTAAATTAAGCTCTGGCAGCCCTGAGATTAATACATTTTTTAAATACAAATTTTAATTATAGATAATTTTATTCTATCGATAAAATAGTAGTCAGGGAAAAGTCAGGAAATGGTAACAAAGTTTTGCGGCCATCCGGAATGTGTGTCGTTTCAGATTTGGATACGTAATTTCGAAGTTGGATGCCTTCAGAAATGGGTTCGAAATGAGTAAAATTGGTTTATTGGGTGGAATATTAACTCTTTTCACTTGGCACGTGCCAATTTGTGTACGAACGTGATGAGAGTTGCTTTATAATATAGGATTCATGAGCATGTTTACGGGATTCTTATTTTTGTCCGGTGACGTGGCGCAAAGTGATGCATAATTCAAGCGCAGCTTAGCGAAGACTAAACTCGAATCTCAGTTCTCTCCCCGTGTGTTTCGAATTCGAAAATAACCCAAGAAAGCCCTCTCGTTCTACGCTTAATCCAGAAATAATCGTTGGAAGGAGGAAAATTATTATCGTTCCGAACTGCGCAGCTAAAGTCAAAAGAGAACGAATCATCGTTACACGATTATTCCACTGTTTTCGTGCAGTTTCCCGTGCAGAAATTTCGCCGTGGCCCCGACCGGGCCCAGACTC
>CAKNXH010053381.1:0-14961 GCA_932178445.1 Andricus quercusramuli | reverse complement strand
CCCGGTCTGGTACGAGTCAGGGCCACAGAATTCTCCCTATCGGGACCAGATAGTACACATCGAATCAGGCCCTGGTCGGTAATCGGTAATATATATGGCGATTTCTGCACGGGTTATGATTCACTCGGCGGGCATTTCAATAATGCTTTACCGCGAGTTTTAATTCGCAGGTATATTGAATTTCAAAATTTATCGTAGTTCTTACATTCAATATTATTCAACCAGATTCCTGATAATCTGGGATTAATAATATTATTCCGAAAGGCGGCACTTTTGCCCTGCAGGATGCAAAGAAAATAAGCAAATGGAAATTTGGAATCACAATAATAGGAATCATAATCAATCCCCTATTCGCGTTTCCCCTCCTAGTTTTCTCAAAATCCCCTACAAGCCTTATACATTTGAGAGTTTTAGCCATTTTTTCTTTATTCTTTAAGCTGTGTTTAATTTCTCGAATAGAAACGAATAAGGCATTTTCAGTTCCAATATGGTCAACCGATCAGATGGATAGCTGGAGGGCAACAATAATAATACCAATCAAATAAAAAAAAATCGATATAAAAATTATCAATTTTATTATTTCATTCCGTGGGGATTTCTCTTCATTATATATTTTAAAAATGTTCGATAAATATTTGATGTAAATGATCCACCGATACATTTGTTCTTCAAACAAAAAAGTGGAAAAATGAAAAGCTGACATGATACAATGAGCAGTGTTGCAAGATTGCGGTTTCTGCTCGAAGTGTTGCATTTAAAAATTTTTGTTCATTACGCTGGTATTTTTAAAAGAAAAAAAGTTTTCCCTTTTTTTCGAAGAAACATTCCTCTATTTCCCCTACAATTGAACTGCTGAACCACTGTGATCCCTGAAATAAGCAAAAATGATTATAAGGTTCGAGAAGGGGAGGGGCTGGAGGTTGAAGGTTGATCGTCGAATTTTAAAGATCGTAAAGAGGGTTTACTAATGACCGCCAAGGTCTTCGACAAGGGCACGCATTTTTACGAGCGGCATTTCGCGCCAAGCCGGCAAAACAACCCGGCGTGGCAGAAGATCCCTCAAGTGCTCAAGTGTTGTAGATGCATCCACAGGACCGATGAGAAAGTTCTCTGCAGAATCCGATGGATTCCCATGCAGGAATGCGGGATACGCAGCTCTCCGAAAGAAGTTAAAAAAGCAAAAAAAAATGCTGTAACACCAGGAATGGAACATTTCACTGAACAGCTCGATACGTTTAGTTCACGCCCACGGTTGATTTCACAGTTGTTGCTGTATATTAGTCAAGTCTTGTAACTAGTGTCAAAATCATCGCCTCCGAGAAAAATTTACGCTCGTGCCACGTTATTCCAAACACTGAAGAAAAATCAGAAGCACCTAGCCGACCTTCGTCTTATGTCAAGGAACGAGTTCTTACTAGACTAGAGTTTTGGATTTTGAGTCACATAAAAAAGTAAAAAATTGGTCAAGCCTTAAATTTATTGTAAGTAGAAGAAACCTTTTAATTCAATATATTGATAAAATAAGGTGAATCTAACGTCGCTTTAGAGCCAAGTTTATTACCTTGTTTGTCAAGTTCAAGGTTTTGATGGAAAAGTGTTTATTTGAAACCCGGGAATCTTCTGCAATATGAGATATCAGTGGCCCGATTTGTCGCGGTATAGCAATTTAAATCGAATTTGAAAAGAGATTTGATGCAATACTTTAATAATCTGGAAAAGTTATGGCATATTTAGAAATGTTCTGGAGAACCTGAAAAGCATGGGATTTTTTAAAAAATACTGGGTAAACTTAATTTTTGTATAAGTTTCCCGAACTCTTTTGCCAACATGTCGTTTTTCGTCAAATTTGCATCAAGACGCTTACTTTAACTTTTTTCACATTTGTTGGAAGTGCAACAAATTTTATGTTTTCAAAAATCCACAAAATTACTTATTTTAAGTCGAACAAATATCACAAACATTTTTCGATTGAAAAAGTTCCTATCGAATTATCTTAAGTAACATATTTGATTGAAGGCAACACCAAAAAAAGTTTCATCCCAATATCGCTATAGGAAGACTGCCGTTAAAAGTTTTGTTTATTAAATTTAAAAAATTTTGTAAAATTGAAAAATTCTAATTTTCTTCTGTACGTTCGGTTCTTCTATTTTATTTAAGTAAATACTTGTGTGTCAGGCAACAGCAAAAAAAATTTGATCCCAATATTTTATATCATTTGTTTGTTTAAGTGACATTCTGCTAATAGGCATACTAGGATGAAACTTTTTTTCTGTTGTCTTGGTTCAACTACAAGCAATTTGTGAAAACAAATCCGAGACCCGAGCGTTTAAAGAAAAATCAGAATATTTTTAATCTGAACAAATTTTTTGAAATAGCTGTATTTCGGTAGGGATATTAGGATAAAACTTGTTTACTGTTGTCCTATATCAAATAAAAGTAATTTGTAAAATAAAATCTGGAAACCGAAAGTTTAGAGGAAAATTCAAATTGAAGAAAAAAGTTATACATTAGAGTGTGAGTCAATAAAACGTAGTTGTCATAGCGTCATTACCGCAAAAATAATGTATTTCAATAATTTAGAAAAAAATTCAATTTTAGTTTATAAACGTTGCGAACTTCACCCGTGCAGAAATGTGTTCATGGCCCAAACTGGGTCCAGGCTTGGCAAAACTAGGCCCTGGGCTGGTGATGTAGCTTGGGCCTAAATCAAATGAAACGCCAAATCTGGCCAGTCAGTGCCCGGTTACATTTTCAGGTTTAATCGCCCATCTTGGCTCAGGCTTGGCGCTAGTTTATTATCGATCCCTAGCCATTTTCTATTTTCCTAATTAAAAGTCGAAATGAAGCAGAAATATTTTTTATTTCAATTTAATGTTGACAAATGAATTAACTTGTTTATTAGTTTTTTAAATTGTGGTTCAAATTTCCAAAATGTATGGTATTTCATTGATTATCTCGCCGGGTTCAGATTCTTCCTTAGCATCTGCATCATCATCTATATAGAGTAATTTCTTAATTTACGTCCGTCATATTTGTTTTATAATTGAAAGTTTTAAACATCATTACATAAATTAACAACATATTTACACTTTATAATTCGACGAAAAAGTTTTCTCAGTTTCAGGTTAGAAGTCACGTGCAATCTTAATGTAGAAATATTATTTATAATTAATATAAGTACTTACTTGCACTTTCACCGCGTAAATATGGGATACTACCGATTGCTCGATGCCTCCTGACTCTGAGTGCTTTTTATTATATTTTTCTTTCACGAGACTTTAAAATTTTTGATTTTTACCAAATGTGCCACTTTGTGAAGTTTTTCAGTTGAAATTTGCAAGTAATAAGTAAACAAAGAGAATAATACTACGCCATCTGTTATCAATTTTAAGAAATTTGTTTCTAGCTGGGCCCAAGCTCGCACAGAAAAAATTGAGAATAAAATTTGTTGCAGTAAATTTTTTAGAGCGATAAAGTTTTGTTCAGCCAACTTCGCGTCTTTCAAAATACATGTATTTGTCATGGAATAAAAAAGAAAGTTTAACCGATATTTGTGTGAAGTTTATCCTGTGAAGTTAATTTTTGTTGCAGAGAATCTTTCGTCGGAAATCGATGTAAAGTTTATCTTCTGTTTTTTCTGTGCGAGCCATTGCAAAATTCAAGCTAGACCCAGGCTAGGAACCCCCAGCCTAGCCCAAGTCTGGAACCGGGAATAAACTTGGAGATTTCTGCACGGGCAGTTATAAATCTTGAAATAACCTGTTCTCTAAATTTGAATTAATAGAAGTTTTACTAATTTATTCAGTACACTCCATTTTAAGCGAATCAGTTATTTTCAGAAGTTTACTAATTTTAAAAATACTGTAACAGAAGTTAATCAGTTATACTGTAACTGCAGTGGATCAATTATAGACTTCGAATAAATTTATAGAGGAACAATTTTTGAATTAAGCTTTTGTTTATATGTACACCAATATTATTCATAATATTAAAGTGTATTTATTACTGCAGGTATATACCGATAACTGATTCAATTAGTAATTTTCGTTTTACTAATCCAATCAGTACAATTGTACTAATTGTCAGTGACTAAATTCTAGCTACAGCAATTAGTAGAATTTAACTGGCGATCATTTATATTTTACTAATTCAAATTTAGAGAGAGTAAAATGTCTAGGTCTAGGGTTATCTAAATTCTGCATCAACCCTTATCGAGGGAGTTTCAGCTTTAGCCAAATATAACACATTTCCTACGTAGTTCCAAATCCTTAAGACTAATTGACAATGACATGTAGTTATTAGAAAGTGAAGTAGAGAAGTACTAATTTAGGAAATTAAATGTAGGTTGAACCAATTCCTAATGGTAGGGAAAATTAATTAATGAGTAGAATACGAGCGAAGCATTTTGAAATGCACTTTCTTTTAGTCTCCTTTATCATTATAATACAATTTTTGAACAAAATATTTTTCAGTCTATTACTAAAATAAGACGTAAATATATACTTTATTTCGTTTGAAATTAAAATTGATTCGATAAGTAGATAAGTCACCAACATATCCTTAATGTTAAAAAGCTTTTTTTTAAATTAATAACGAAGTAATTTTTTATTTTCCGTGGAACTAAGAGATACCAATCTTAGCTGCACTTAAACCGCCTCATGTCTTATCGACATCTCTGTCTCTTCCAATACTGAAGTCAGAGTGTAGAGTGCTTCATTTCCAAGCGACGGGTTATTGTCACGTTTGTCAGTTTCAAAGGGACGTAAATCCGAAAGGAGAGTCTTCAAACAGTGCTGACTTATGCCCGAGCTTATGCCTTTATCTCGACATGTCCCTTTGAATCTATTTTGCATTTAAGAATAAAACAGAATAACCATATGTAGTTTGAATAATTTCAAGCACACTGAAAGAAATAATTCGACGATACACGCATAATTCTAGTTATTCCAACCATAATGTATTGCTCGCTCAGCTACAGCGATACGGTTTGCGTGTTTTACCTATACCATAATTGCTGAAGCACTATTACTGATAGTCATATGTTTCAATAGATATTTCTAAACATCATCATCATCATCATCGAATTTACGGTTGCGTTAAACTGAATTTGGTTGTGGTAAATCAACCATACGCAGGACTGTCTGAGCTGCTCCTCCCGTTGAGGAGATCTAAGCATACCGTTCGGATAGTCTAATGTTATGCATGGCTGGTATACAATGCTAATGAGGGTGCTTCCTCCATATTGTAGTGTATTTAAAATTGATTAAAAAAATTGTTTTGCACTTTCGTTATTATTAATAATATAAAACTATAATTCCATTGAAAAGTATTTTTCACAGATTCACAATTCACAAAATTCAAATATTATTCTTAAGGTACAAAAATGAAAGGCATAGTATATTGCGTGACGAGGGTCGAAAGGCAACGATTTCACGAGTGTGAAGTTAGCTGCCCGAGCGAAGCGAGGGCTGATATCACACGAGTGAAAGCGTTGCCTCGGCCCGAGTCATGCATACAATTTTTCATCATATCGATAATCGAAAAGTCGACTTGAGATGACTGTGGAGCGGGTCGATAATCGAATTTTCAACCCTAGGGAAGAAAGTGACAATAAATGCAAATGGCGTCGCCATTTGCATTGATTGAAAATGGGTTGAAAATTCGATTTTCGACCCGCTCCACAGGCATCGAAAGTCGAATTTTCGATTGAGGTATGATGAAAAATAAATGCCACTTGTTTGTGAAAATAGCTATAGGTCCAGCCTTATTCATGAACAACTCTTGTATATGTACAAATTTCGGAGTAAAGCCTTCAAAAGCCTCCTCACTCACCTTATTCTCTATTTAACATTCATCATCAAACTGTGGTATAAATTTGGTTAGATTTCATTGTAGCCATTTTTTTCTTCAAAGTCATCCATAATTAATGTTCAAAGACACAAAACTTACAAAAATCAGAAGCCTGCAGACAGTGACTGATGCCGAGGCGACGCGCATCTCGCCGGTAGATCAATCGCGCACACCATGCGCGCACAGTACAATACATCGATTGGTATGGCTGAATCAAGCAACCAGCCGGATGCCCAATTCAACACTTTAACGCAGTGTTGTTTCAAATAGATAGTTGATAAAGTTATGTGTCCAGTACGGCTGTGAGACCGAGGCATAGAATGCTTGTACCTACATTATAATATTTGGATATATTTTAATCATATTGGTCATTCGAAACTTTTCTCAACTACAGTTTCAGTCAAACAAACTTTCCTTGCCATGTTCGCCTTGATGATTTTCTTATACGTAGGTGATAATGCTGAAATTCGTATGACTGAGACAGCATAATTTTCTTTTTAATTCGGTTAGAAATTCCCAAGCAAACTCGGATTTCTACTAGCCTCAAAATATTTCTTTCAGGGTATTCACCCTCTCGGATATAGAGAATCTGATATAAAATTTAGATCAACAATTAATCTGTATTTCTCGTTAATATTCGAAAGAAGGTGGGAGAAAATTTTGATTGTGTGGTTATTCTATAAATCTATATCATCATATCTGTGAAGGTTTCTCGACTCGCGTATACTGGATAATTTACATACATAACTGCATTATTGTCTGGGCACGACGTGGGTCGTCCATCATTGTTGAGATTGATCCTGAGTTAAGACGTTATGTCAGTTGGCAGTGGACGACATATAACTCCCGTGCGGCAGAAGCAAAGCCGATCGCTTTTGCCCTGGTAGTTGGTATCTCTTCGAGTATTCCGTGCTGAATACGGCAATGTTGAGGATGTTCAGCTGAGCAACCATCTAAATCTAAAAGATGAATTTGAGAAGTCTCGATATCCAGTATACGGTATATTACTCGCTCAATATATTCACGATTGATCGCGAATCGATTTGCCAACTAACGATCACAAAGCGAGACCTCAATTTTCGATTTTAAATTCTACATATCTCATATTTTCTTCCTCTCCTTTTCAATTTTACCCATCGAATGCTAACAAGAACATAACATCGAAATTGCATGCAAAATTGAAAAAAAGTTTATGGAAAAGTGGTAATTTATGCAAGAGTTTCAAGTGGTCTTCCTATTTCGGGGAAGTGAATTTAATTCTTCCAGGTAGAAATGTAAATTCGGTCTCATGGGAAGAAGCATCCGTGTGGGGACGTTACGCCTCCTAACAGTAAAAATTTTAAGGCGGTTACCAAATGTGCGTAAAAGAAAGAAAGGTCTTAATGGGAAGGAGCGGTGCTCTGAATTACACTTATCCTAATTTAAGAAGTATACGAATCTTTCTAGCGGTTGCTGCTTTGTTTTCTCTACAAGGATAAGGCCAAAGCCGAAGGGGTCTAGATTTCACGGCTGAGAGACGTAATCTAAGAACGACGTAATAATAATTCATGGAAAATCGTCCAACGATTGTCCTACTGCAGACATTTTTCCCATCCACTCGGATTCTGGAGATTAGCGGTAAACGCATTCTTTTGAGCACCGTTGCAACTGTTGTGCAATTTTCTTTATAATAATAAAGCAACATCCTTTCTTGTCCTTCACATATAAGTCACATTATGGATGTTTGTCTTGACTAATACCTATTATTATAACTTATTTTACCCAATTTAAAAACCTTAACATTTCCAAGGCATCCAAATATGGATACCCCAAGAGCTTTAAAAGTATCCTTGCATGAACTTTCTTAAATTATTTTCAAGTACATTTGAATATTATGGAAGTTGATTGCTTGCATTTTAAATTGAAAATAAGACTGTGAAAAGGAGTGATCCATTTATGGTTGCAAATGAGCATGTAGCTGTTCCGATTTGGCTATTTGGTTATACTCGGTATGCCGAACTTTTAGCTGGACATGCCATACCGAAAGTGAACATCGTTTTGTCGGGCACGTAATACGGTCACGGAGAAATTATGGCTGGGGTGTATTAAAGGTAACGACCGTGTTGTAGGAAAAGTTGCTCCGCTTTTTGAGGATCGAATTAGCAGCATGTGGCCTCTGAAACTACATGGGATGTGGGCAGTGTTAAGACTCTCTGTTTTCCTCCAGTTGTGCTGTCATTTTACCTACTTATCCACTTTTTAACAGCTCAAAATCTTAAAAACGTGATAAAACTCCCAGAAGTAGTTTAATTTTAATTTCTCGAAAAACTCGTAACTCTTAAGAAGATGTGTCTTTTACTTTCTTTACTACACTCTCATTTTTATTGTCCTCATATATAACGTAAAAATTCGAGTAGAAACTTCTAACGATCCAACTTTGAAAGCGACTATTTTTGAGCTGATGTGAACGTAATTTAGTGTTGTTTCCCTCGAGGAAGATTGGGAAAGTTTTGATCGAGTTAGTAGACAGTGTTAATTATGCAACCTAATATCAAAACGACTACCGTATGAAATGGGAATAATTAGGCCTACCAAATAAAATGCCGTGGAACCGACTTGCAGCTTTTATGGGAGTCATAAGGGTTATGCCATTCGCACGATATAGAAGAGAAAAATATGATAGTCGGCGCAAACGGCGGGATAATTGTGAAAGATCTACATCAGGCGTTTCCCCGTAGAGATTGTGCGAGCGACTTTGGTTTCTTTTTTCCACGGTTCAGTTTCATCAGAACAATTTTACAAAAATATCTTTTAAATTTAAATGAAAATGTAAAATTCGAGTTCCTTTGAGGACGGTGACAAAAGTCCATTGAGTCAAGAGCACTTGGGAGATTGGGGTTGACTCATGGATTTTTTTTCTGATGAGAGAGGAGAAAGAAAGAGTTTGGTTTAGGAGAAGAGGACAATGGCCGAACCGAATAAATTGCGCCCTGGCATGCGGACTTGACCATCGCAAAAATGCTTCCTGTTATCCTCGAGTCTCCTTACTTTGTTCATCTTCATTGAGGTGACGCCAATTTATTCTTTCTCCCCTCCTCGACACACTCATCTCCGAGCTCTCTGCAACCATTCAGAGACTCGTCTTTAAACCGCATAAGCACGCGATGACAAAGCAAGGATAACCACTGGATATTGAGAGCACTGAAGAAACGTCTCACTTTAGAGACGTTGAATTCATACTGATTTACGTAATTGCCTGTCTGACTATTGTTAACGGTTTCGTCTTTTATAATTAGCTCCTGCTAAAGAACTCTTGAATATATTTCATTTTTTTCAATGGTATGTGGTAACTAGGACCTTAAACCTATGTTTCATTAAAGAATGTGTCTGCGCTAATAGAAGATGCAAGGTAGCCCTTGGATCGGAAAACCAGGAAATGTTCGGCATCATTCTGATTCATTCTTATTAATGATACAGAATACAGAATAAGACGCAATATAGCAAAGTTGTTTTCTTCATCTGCAGGCAGAGTTGACCTAATTTTTGAGCCCCAGGAAACTGAAGGACAGTTAAGTTTAAATACAAAACCCCGTCTGTTCATTCTTGAATATTAAGCTATTTTACTTAGGCATTTCTATTTTTTGTTACCAAATGCCTCCTTGACCATTCGAATCTTGTATCGCGAACCTGTGGCTCGGGTGCCATATTATCCTAACGGTTTCCAAGCAGACCTTCTGAGAATCTTGATTTAAGGAAAGGGTACCCAGTTCTCGACGAAGAACTGGACCTTGGAAACTAAACGTTGAACGAGATGACATTCCATGGTCGGTTGCTACCGCGTTGTTACAAAATGCAGGTTATATGCTCTTGTCTAGCTGCTGTTTGTTTTACCTCTACTTGTTTCTTTGAACTTTATGTAGTTTAACGTCCTCGCTAAAAGAAGGGAATTCGCTCGGGGGACCGGAGCTATTATAAAAAATTCGAACTATTCTTATCCCGAGACTGATTCTCTTACGTCAAATCATTTTTCAAGAAAGCAAGAGTTTATGTAACTGGTCAGTTTTTTCTCACCGTGTTATGTTAAATCGTTAAAAAATTACCTAATACAAATTTTCGAAAATAGATGCGCAATCGAATTTGAAATCACAGCAATATTGAGTCACCTGAATGAAATCAATCAGTTCATTCAACAAACGATCGTTAGCGAGGCATGAAAGTTTGTTATTGGTATCGCCCTAACGATCCATAAATTAACAGCACTGTCGTCTCATTACTATCCCACGAGGCTGACTGATTGCCAATCAAATTGCATATTACTCATTGGCAATTTATATTTCGCCTAGAAAAATTCTATAACACACAAGGCGATGATTTTAAGGTAATTTATTAACGTTATTTTTGCGCGTTCTTAAAATTTGGAATCAAAGCGCATGTATAGTGGAGAACTTAACTGAACTGTATGACAGCTGATTCTGGGACAAAATACGTATCAAGATTCAAGTCTGATCAAAAAGTAATAAACTGATTGAAAAATACCGTTCTTGAATCCCGTTTTGTGATATAAATAAGATTTGTTGCATTGGGTTTTTGTTGTGACGTTGAGAAATCCTTGGATGTACAGCTATCCTAGAAAGGAGATATACATTGCGGTCGCATCGCGAGGAATCCGATCTGGCATCGATCGGATTCCTCGAGATCTCCGAGTTATATACCACAGAAACAATTAATATTGCTCTCTGCTCAAGTTTTGGAACCACGATTCGCGATTTCGAAACACGAAGCCCATATAGTCTATCTGTTAAGGTGAGAGAGCTGTAAATGGGTATTTCGCAAGAGATCGACCTGACATCAATCTCCTTTCGAACCCGTTTCTAGCATGCAATTTACTTTGCACTGTGCATTTTTTCTGAAAAAGTTTACCAAGCACGTAAATTGTGGACGTCTAGCGTCATTATGGTCGCTATTCGGGTTGCGGTCTGCATCGTTGCCCATTCAGACGGTATCTTATATCACTTCTTGGCCGGGGCACCATTCAATTTCCAAATTAGTGTATAAAGGAATACTTTTCATACAAATTCTTTACTGAAAATATATTTTGTTATATTTCTTTTTTCAATGAATTGATCATGAAGAGTGATTTGCGCCAGCTTCACACGCGTTTCTAGGTAAAAATCGGCGCGCGCAGTCTCGCAAGCAAGAACAAATTAAAATGCAGTAATCTCGACAATGTTGCCCGATTATCGCAGTTCTTGTGACTGGCTACGCATTTTCCCACGAGCTGAGACATAAGCGTAAACGCCACTTAAACGCACACGCACCTGTGCTTTTGTAGTGGCACACTGAACAGACTGGCTTTCCTGGTGACATCGACGCTTTCGTAAGGACATATGCACTTCTTGCCCGCTTGCACGACCGCTATTCCATCCGCACGTTTGCGCAATCCTGAGCCAGCTTATTATTCCCTATCATACATGTCCTTCGCTTGCTGCTTGGCGCCAGACGGGAAGTATAATTGTCACATTATGCGCGTTCCAGCTCGTAAACGATCCAGAGACCAGAAACTTTTTCCATTTTCCCCTCATGTTATTGGGTTAATTCAGAATTCGGATTTCCAGCAAATCTCCTTTCTGTGCCCTCTCTCAGTGGAAATCGCTACATTGAGCACAGTAAAAAGAGGATAATTTTTGTTCCGGCGATCATTTGACTTTCGCGATCATAATGATCTGTCCATTCAGATAATTTTGATCTGCTTTCAGGGTCACCTGTCAGACTTAAAAAAATGGCCACCAATTTTTGGCGCGGAAGTCATAACGACATAACCTAAATATTTTGTCTAAACGTGCCCAAGTGACAACTATATTTAACAGGAAATAATTATATCCTATTATCAGGTTTTTTTCAACTTTTCAAGTATACTGTCTGATTATAAATCATAAAAAGCTTGCATTTGAGCAAGAACATTTGAAGGACTGACATTCAAAAGTACCTAACCTACAATTTCCAAATTTTTAATGACGATGAAAAAACACTCCATTTTGCTTATTCTCAGAATTTTCCCCATTAAAATTAAGAAATCGATAGTTTACCGCCCAAAAAAGGTTACCGTGAAGTTTGTGATAAAATTTTTAATCGCTATTAATGATTGGCCTTCAAATTTTGCAAGTGCCTAACCCCAGTGGTCAGTTGCATTCAAAATGACCTAACCCCGTGCGCCACGCACACTTTCCCACTGCTTTTCCGCAGCGAGAACACGATCCTCCATAAGAGCATAAGACGGTCACTTTTGAATGCAACTGACCCCTCGAGTTAGGATTTCTACCGTTTTGAGGATTTTTACTGTCGACGTTTGAAGGACATATGATTAGACATTGCAAAAATGCAAAAAAAAATAATTTCAAAATTTTTGTTGGGTAGGTACTTTTGAATGTCAGTCCTTCATTTGTGCTCCATGAACCTCGGCCATCTTGCCATTTTTTTTCCTGTGCGATCAAAGAAATATTTTATTCGACGTATTCAGTACTGCATTTCTTTTATTCAAGTAATCTTTATTCTCAATGTACTGACACATACTTGACACTTGTTTTTCGTGTTGCCACTATTTTGAACAAAAATGCCACTATTTTCCCGTAATTGGCCGCTTATGCCCCTATTTCTTCACTCTTACTTTAAAAAATTTTTATGAACTTCTTCGCTGATTAACTAAAATAACGTGCCTAATACCTCAAGTACAGAAATACATATACCGAAAAAAAGTCGGACCGTACAACATTTTCAACTTTTTGAAGAAAAATAACAAAAATATTTAAAAATTGTATCATTTTAATATTAATGATTGAACTTCAGCCCTGCCATAAGAGATTGAATTGAAAAGTTTTATACAAAATGTCATTAGGTGATAATAAAATATCAAACGAGCACTTTTATCAAGTTTAAAATTTACCTATAGGAATTCAAACAGTAAAATCTTTTAGGTACTCAAAATACCTGCATAGAATGCAAAATTATCAATGTAATTTTATGGAATTTCTTTACAAAACTATTTAGTTTAATTTTTTTATACACTGTAAAAACTGGAGATCTCTTCTTTATGGTATTAAATTTTTTCGTGTCCTGTTTTTGAATATAATAACTGCATGCTGTTATTTTCAATGTAAAACAAATGAGTTTGGGTTCCCACCAGTGGTATCATTTTAGTATCACTCGAGAGTGTTTTTTCTGAGTCTTATTGTAATACCTGAAACTAGCCCTGAACTAATACTTTGTTTTTACTGCGATACCTTATAACTTCTGCTACATTTATTATTTTATGTATTTTTTAAAAGCATTCTAGTTAATTCGAGGCGTGTGATATGTATAAACGTATAATTTTGATTATTTAACCCTTAAATGGTAACGTCACTTTCGAACCCTCTAAACGGTATCGTCGGGTCACTCGTGTCTGGCGCTTTGAAAAGTGCTCTAAAGTGCTCTAAAAAATTCCACAAAATTCATGAAATATCATCAACTATCCTAGTATAAGGATAAATCACCATAATGCTGATTTTATCATTTTTTCATACAATATAATCAAATAAACTCCACGCTTCTCTCTAAGCTAGCAAGGGGAGAAGATTTGGTTAAGGCACGAGTGATCCGACGTTACCATTTAAGGGTTAAAAAGAAATGCCCATCCTCGGCAGACACATTCTCAATGTATACGTCTACGGCGCGGGTACGCTCTCGCGCTCGTTTTAATACGTTTAGTATGTTTTAATACGTTTAATAGAAAACTGAATCGGGACTGACATTTATTTTCAATTTTTCTTTGAAGAAGGTTGCTGAAAGCACGTATGCTGAACAATTAAGCCATACAGACGTTTCTGTTTGAAAATAAAACGATGCAGCCATAATGAAATAGAATATGAGAAATGGGTTCGAGAAAGAATAAGTTTATTTTATTTATACTTTTTCGTCATGAACGAAATAAATAGCCGCAGACCGACGTATAATTTCACAGTAGATCTTGTACTATTACTTTTTATGTCTTTTTTATCCATCCATTTTTTAACAATATATTGTGCAAATACAAGATGGAATTTGGAATAAATAAGTGAAAGGAATAAAAAAAATTGTAGTCACTTCGAAGAAGATATTAACAATCATCTAATCTACTTGATTATTAAATATATAGAATATATACCTCATGGATCTCTTTAAAAAAATTTCACGAAATTTTGCAAATGTCACTTCTAGAATTTTTAACCAATCGAAAAATTGCATTGGAATCATTTCTAAATATATTTTATATGAACTAAAAATGTTGTTTTGGGGTTAATAAATGCTCTAAATTTCTAAATTTTCGTTGGATTAACCTGTTCAATGAATTTGACCTTCATTTTGGGACCCTCAAAAATAAAGTTAAAGACTGATTCGATTTGTCAAATACTTCAGCACTTAGCGTGGCTACAATATTCAGGTAAACAAACATACAGACAGATACACGCCGACAAAATGTTATGATTTTCGGGCTCTGCGTATACCGTAACTTATAGATTCTTTAAAAAGTAGAGATCGAAAATTCGGACGATTTCATTATTCTCATGAATGAGAATGTAAAAATTTCATGCCACTATTGACAAAATTTTTCTTTTCAATATCTTGATTCTAGAAGGCAGCAATCTATTCTCCTAAACTGAAAAATCAGATTGAGGCATTACCGGCCATTATCAGCCAATGGGAACAGATCATTGGAATACTATCACCGAATTCTTGTATTAGTGGAAATAAATTGTAAACATTGTCGACATAGTGCAGGTTCACACGTCGCGATGTGTTCGTAATCGTAAAATGCATTATTAATCATTGTTGTGCAAGTCTGTTTATGTTTCTACGCGGGAGAGTTCTGCAAAACTGCCTGCAGGGGAAAAAAGTAGCCGCGGTTCTTTGCTTAGGCGTGTACTTATATGAAGACTTGTGAGAAAGATTCTGTCATATTAAGAAGCAGTTGTTACAACGCATTGTTCTAATACAGTGAAGGAGTTGTAAAACACCAAGATTCTGGTCCTTACATCACGCTTATTTAGCAATGTCCTTTCTTTCATTGCCGCCGAAATAATTGCTTCTTAATTCATACTGTGTGTGTGTGTGTGTGTG
>CAKNXH010053380.1:0-26845 GCA_932178445.1 Andricus quercusramuli | reverse complement strand
AACACATTCTCATCCAGATACTCGCGCTTCGCGCTCGATATTTGATTTCAAATTCATTTGAACCTTGCGTTCCACGCTCGGTTCTGTGCACCGTATAATAGAAACAAAAAAGTTTGAGCGCACTTACGGCGCGCGATTTGGGCGTCGCGCTTCGCGATTTGTATTTGATTTCAAATCAAGAATAATTATATAAATTAAGCGACAAATTTTATTAGTTAAAATGTTATTTTAGATTTTCCGTTTTTCAAAAAAGTTATTTTTTTCATTTTGAATATATTCTTACAACGAAAATGGATTTTTCCAAAGTTTTCCAAAAATTTGATTTCTTTTACTGTCAATGTTATTTTCACGAATAAAATAAAAACTACGCGTCCTATCGAAACATGATGGATAAAAAATTTGTACCTCTTCTTTGAATGAACAAATGTTGTCTTCGTCATGTTTTTCGTAGCTTGTGTTATTCGTCTAAAAATTTATTTTTTCTATTTTCAATGCTGCTTTTTATGAATAAAACAAAAACTACGCGTCATATCAAAAAGTGAATAATAACAAATTTGTAGATCTTTTTTAGATGCATAATTTTGGTCCAGTCATCTTTTGTCGTATCTTGCATAGTTTCACAGCAAAATGGAATTTTTGATTTCTCATTATTTTGTTGTGCGATCAGAATTTAAATTTTTTATTTTTTTGAAAAATTCAAAAAGTTATTATGAAAATATTGTAAGGTGTTCAAAAATCAACGTTTTTCTTCTCTTGACTTTTTTTCATAACGTGCGTTTTTCGGCTTAAAATGTTCATTTTCGTTTGTTTTTTGGAATTTTGAAAATGCTATAACTCTGGTAATTTTTTTTTATCTGAAAAAGTCATTAGGATATTTTTTTGCTCTTTTTGCTTACTACTAACAACCGTCCATACAATTTCCAAATCTTCAAAAAAAGTGTTCTCAAAAATTTTCAAAATGTGCTCACTTTTTGAATTTTCATCCGAAATAGCTGGTTAACGAACTTGTTCTTTCTTTTTAGGCCCTAAAAAAGTGTGCCAAAGTACAATCCAATCTGATTATTTTTTCGAAAGTTATCGTGCCTACAGACAGACACCTTGGTAAAAACCTTTTTTTCTGGCTCAGGGGGTCTCAAAACGTGGAGATTTGATGAAAACCGACCAAGTCAAATTTTACATAAAACCAATACCTTCTCATTAGAATGAGAATGTAAAAATGACAGGACAAAAATGACACACCTGTCATTTTTTTCCTCTCATATCTTTTCGTAAGGGAAGATTTAGAGTAAACGTAAACATTTTCAAATATCAATCGATTTGGGTGTATTAATAGAGCCAACAAAGCATTTGTCTCTCCACAGTTGGAAGGTCCACAAAATATTGCTTGTACACTGTTTGGTAATAAATGTCTATGCCGTTTTTCTTTTTTCCCATTTTGAACAAGAGAATCGAAGTTATCAATGGGTAGTTTGATAGGTTGTGTTACAAGATGCATATTTTGACTATGACTGAATGAAAAACTATAAATATCATGTTTATATAGGTTCAATCTTTAGCCTGAATGTATCTCCCAGCTGAAAATTCCTTTACAGGAACTTCGGAGGATCTTGCATATGTCCCTGTACACGAAACTGCACACGAACCTGTACAGGTAATCTTGACGGATCCTGTGCAGGAATTTGGCGAAGGAAATTGTACATGATCCTGCGAAGGAACCTGTATACAAGCTAACCTTTGAATGTTCCTGTACAGGTTCCTTCACAGAGCCAATTGAGGTGTGGGTTCATGTACAGGAACATGTTCAGGATCCTTTACATGAACCTGCATAGGAACTAATCCGCGAGGGTTCGCTGGTGGCTTGGCTCTCTCAATAGTGAGTTGGTTCTTCAAGGGAATAAAAGGAAGGCAAGTTTATAGCTGTAAGCATCATCAGTTTTTGCAATGGCTTTCTGTAAAGGACCCTATATTTGTTTCTGTACAGGATCCTTCCAAAGGTTCCTTTGACGGCTTTCTGTGAAGGATCCTATGCATGTTTCTGTACAGGCACCTGTACAGGATCATTCGTATGTTCTTTTGTCGGTGTAGGTTCCTTTGCAGGATCATGCACAGTTTCCTTCGCCAAATTCCTGCACAGGAACTGTCAAGATTACCTGTAGAGGTTCGTGTGCAGGTTCGTGTACATGAACATATAGAGGATCCTTCGAGGTTCCTGTGCAGGAATTTTCAGGTGGGCTCTCAAACAGAAATGATCGTTCACGGAGACAAACCTAGAGTCAGTCGTAAGCGAACCTCGGAAGAGGCAAGACGTGGCAGCGGACTGCTGAATAACATCATCAGCAGACTTCCGGTAGAGTTACATCTTCCTGGATACCAGTATTGTGGACCAGGCACGAAATTAGCAAAACGACTTGCGCGAGGTGATCCTGGAATCAATCCTCTTGACGCTGCTTGTAGAAGCACGATATCGCTCATTCGCAAAATAGAGAAACGTTGAGGCAAGAAACGTAACTGATAGAGTATTAGCTGAAAAAGTTCGGAAACTTGTATTATCTACAAAGTCAGATATAGGCGAAAAGGCGGCTGTTTACGGGATAACTAACGCAATCAAAATTAAATCAAAATTTGGTATAGGTTTCAAAATAAAAGGTCTACTACCACATTAAAAAAATCGTTATAGCAGCTAAAAAATCAATGATACCAAGTAATGATGGACAAACTGTTAATAAATCTGCTCTCAGAGGCGCGCGTGCAACTGTAAAAAATCTGGTGGAAGAAGTGTAAAGAAACCTCGCATTTTACCAGTTCCAAAGAACTTCGGTGGTTTTTTCCCTTTCTTATGCCCATCTTTGCTGGTCTAAGTGCTCCTGGAGCACTAGCTGGTGGAGCTGCGGGATTAGCTGAAGTTATCAATGATTCAAATGCTACAAAACGACAGCTTCAAGAAAGCAAACTTCATAATGAAGCAACGGAAGCCATTGATGTTGGGAAAGGTCTTTATTTGAAATCATATAAAGAAGAATTGGGATTTCATCTAAAACAATATACTCAATGAGCAGGACTTGAGTGCAAGTAAAAAAACTCAAAATGCCGCTACCACACTGAGCACTAACCGATGCAGATGTACTTAAATTCATAAAATCTTTAAAAATTACAAATTTTCGAGGTGTTTTCATGCAAAATGGATTACCAGAGGGTGGGCCACGTAAATATGAAAGTGCTATTGTTAAACTTGATGATAAAAACAATTTAGGGACTCATTAGGTTGCGTATAAAAATATTAACAATAGAATCATTTATTTTGGTAGCTTTGGTAATCTCCGACCATGTTTGGATCTCTTCAAATATCTAGGTGTTGGTAGCGTAAAATAAAATCATGATAGGTGTCAAAATTATGATACATTTATGTGTGGGCATTTATGTCTGAAGTTTTATGTAATCAATTAAACTATGAAAGCATGTATAATCTATATCAATGCAAAAAGTAATGATTTGAACTCAGTCAAACCCTAGCCGTCATCATGGGTGATTCATTGATACTAACATTATGGGGATCATCTTCCATCCTAGAAAGTCAGTAATTACGCTCTTGGTCTTGTCGAATTTCGAACCTTCATTTCGATACCTAATGTAGACATTGGTCAAAATAAATTTTATGTGGGTGATGAAATAATTGACATACCTACAGGAAGTTATGAAATAAGTGACATAAAGCGCTATATACAGAATGTTATAGTAAAAAAGGGTATTGAAATTCATATTAAACTAAACAATAATATTTAAAAAATTGAAATTTATTGCAGTCACGACATAAATTTTGAATCTCAAGATTCTATCGGGCATTTGCTGTGGTTTTCTCCACGCAGACTAGAAGCTAAACAAGTTTATGAATCTGATCAACCAGTATCAAGACGGACATTTCGTTAATTTTCATGGAGAAATTATAACAATCAGACTACACATCAAGTCATTACGATAATGGGTATTGCTTGCATTAAAAAGGTTGGCTTCGGCTATATTACTTTATTACCATGCCGCAAGCGCATCAGTCGACAGCGAGCTGTCAAAGGGTTAACACCTCAAAACGTGTTGCTATTGACAAAGGTGGGCCTCAAGGTTACACCACTCGCAAAAAGAAGAGAATGAAAAGATTCTTTGTGCTTGCCTCTGCATTTTTGTGTGTCGACGTTTAATTGTTTTTCATGGAAGAGGAGATTTTAAACATTGAAAATCCCATCATTTTTTAGGAATCTATCGCTTATTGTGAAGTACATGCACATCAGCCATATGCCACATTAACTTTCAATAATAGTGACAAAATTCGAATTTCTGTGCAAAATCAAGATCATTGCCTTCTACCTAGCAAGAGCTCACTTCACGTGCAGGGAAGATTGGTAAAGACTGATGGAACTCTAGTGGCCAATACAGTTTTAGTTTGTAACGCCATCCGTCATTTGTTTGAAGAAGCAAGATATGAAATCAATACTATTGGAATTGATAGAAATTAAAATGTTGGTCTCACTAGCCTTATGAAAAATTATATATCTTTAACTCCTGGACAATCACATTACGTAGAGAATACTGGTTGGCTTGAAATAAATAATGGTGCAAAATCATTAAGTAATGCTATTTTTTATTTTGATATATCCATACATCTCAGCATGATATTTGGTTTTACTGAAGATTATCACAAAACCATTGTTAATGCTTAACACGAAATTATTTTGACAAGATCAAACAGTTATGCAAATTCCTTCTTGCAAACAGCTCCTAATGAGCTGTATAAAATTAAAACTAATAAAATAGAGTGGTTTTTACCAAGCGTTAGATTGTCAGATTCGCGAAAATTTCAGCTGCTAAAATATATTGAGAACGACCCATCTATTCCAATAAGTTTCGTACTTGGGAATTGTATGAATATCCTTTACTTCCAAAGACTTCAAACCTTGTTTGGACTGTAAAAACATCAACACAATTGGAGAACCCGAGATTAGTTGTATTAGGTTTTTAAACAACCAGAAAAAACAATACTAATAAGAAATCTAGCCAGTTTGATCCCCTTATGAAAAAGAAGTATTGGTAAGTATTAGGTCCAGTACTTTTTTCGCGAAAAAGTATTGGATTTCCAATACTTATTCGCGAAAAAAGTATTAGATACAATACTTACCAATGCCTCTCTTTCATCAGGGTCATTGCAACATAACTAATATGAAACTAATTTTGAATAATCAGAGTTATCCTTATGCTAATTTAAATCTCAATATCAGCAAAAATCAGTATGCTCTACTTTATGAAATGTATACTAAATTTCAAGCTAATTACTATGGTTAAGAACCACAACCATTTTTCTCGAAATGAGAATTTATGGAGTATGCGCCTCTAGTTGTTATTGATTGTTCGAAAGAAAATCAATCATTGATATATATGGACCTCTTGACGTTCGTTTGGAATTTGAAAGTAGTGAAAATTTTCCCGCTCAAACATCAGCATATTGCCTCATCTTACATGATCGTGTAATTGAATATAATCCAATAAGTGGTGCAGTGAAAAAGTTGGTATAAAACTATTGCAAGCAGATTAAACCAGTTTTGTTGCTTACGAAATGGAATACGTGGTGGATGTGCAGGGCTTTAGGTGTCCAGTTAATGAATTTATATTGAAAGAATTAGCTACAGTTTTAATCAATGAAGATGCGATACCTCTTTTCTGTTTTGTTTCAACCTCCTTGGGAATGGAGCTGCATCCCATCAAAGTATAGATGTATGAATCTGTTTCATTTATATTCGATTTAAAATTTGCCGCGTTCGACGCCACCTTATTTTGGATCTAGAATCTATAAGCGCTTGTAGAGCTCCCTTACGTTCTTTTTTGTAACGACCAGATATGGCGAATGTATTGTTTGAAGCATCAATCACGCTCTCGTTTATTTTCAAATTTCTCCTGTGAAATCCAGCACAATCAACAAGTAACTCCAACATGGTGCTTCGGTAGCCGAATTTGTGTTTTCTACAATCGTGAAATTAAGTGCAATTGGCCGAAAGAAGCCAAAAACTAACAATTTGTGTGGACGACGCGTTTTCTTTGTCTTTCGTTGGCGTCGTCAAGTGATCTCATCGTGGAATTTCATTCCGTCACAAAGGAATAATAGTTACGCTTGTATCAATTGTGTTTAACTTGCGTATTTGTTGATGTGCATCAACGCACGTAAATCAACATTTGATAGGTTCCGCCGCAAAGGAACATCTTTGGGGAATATCTGTGTAATTTTGTGATTTTACCACTGGACGCGCGTCAAGCGTCGGTCGATTCCAATCAAAGACAACCAATACAAGTGCAGTGCTTCGTGTGCGTGTAGTGTGTGTATATTACTCGAAAATCAAACACACTTGTCTTTTTTCGACTTTTTATTTCGTTTTGGCATAAAAGCCATTAGAAATTTGATCAAAAATAAAACTAGACATTTTTGTATTTTTTCGTGCATCAAGTGCGGAGTGGCAAAGTGACTCAATAATACTCATTAAAAACTGTGTACTTTTGTCTCTGTGCAAAGGAGTGAATTCATGTGGACGTGTGGTCTCAATTCGATCAAGCAACGCCGTGAGGAGGATCTGGGTTCAACAAAGCCACTCTAATACGCATTGGAGCATCGCCGCATCGCCGAACGTCAACTGATTCAACGCAGAGGGCATCTATCAAGGTCACATGAGCATTACTGTATCTATTCCTTTTTCCTTGCACCATTTGAAATAGCATTACCTCGAATTGTTTTAATAATATTCAACAACAATGCCGCCAAAAAGCAAGAAAGGAAAACTAACCAAACAACGCGAAACCACCAAAACCAAATTAAAACTTTTTATAAAATATACAAATTTGATCGCAGAATCACATCCCGATGAACGAAACGCGTTGCTGGAATTAGTTAAATTCGAACTGAGTTGTAGGCTAGATCATCTAAAATCAGCATTTCAAGATTTTGAAGAATACCAAGCAGAATTAGATGAACTAACCGACAATGAAAGAGAAACTATTAATGAACGCGAAAACTCTGAATCGGAGTATTTTCGAATATTAGCAAAAGCACAAAGCTTATTATCTCGTGGAGCGCCACTTGATCAAGCTCAATTCTCTCAAGTCACAAATGTACAAGAAAATAATATAGTTAACAATAACATCAATCCACCGCGCTTGCAAAGTGTCAAGTTACTGACAATCGAGTTGCCTAAGTTCCGAGGCGAACTCAACGAATGGCTGGGTTTTTGTGATACATTTACATCTCTTATTCACAAAAACACTCAAATCAGTAATATACAAAAATTCCATTATTTGAGGGCAGCATTAGAGGGCAATGCTGAACAAGTTATCAAGTATCTTGAATTTTTTGCGACGAATTACAGCGTGGCTTGGGAAACCCTGCTGAATCGGTTCGATAACACAAATCTCTTGATGCACAACCATATCAATGCAATTTTTGAAATCCAACCGATTCAGAGGGAAAGTGCATTTCTGATTCGAAAAACTTTAAAACTCATTGGGACGTTTCATTAATTTATATCGTATCAACGAAATTAGATAAAGTAACTGCTCGGGCTTGGTAGAAAGAAAAAAATGGAAAATGAAGAACCTAGCACTTTAGAATAATTGAGAAAGTTTTTGAAGTCTAGAGCTGATATGTTGGAGACGTTAGAAATAAATAATTTGCAAACAGACAAAAAATTCAGGCCTAAAAACTCCAACAATCAATCAAAAACGTTTCTTCTTACAAAAGGGTGAATTGCTTGGTTTGTGAAAGAGAACACCACATTCAAGAGTGTCCTATGTTTCTTGAGCTCTCGCCTCAACTGAGGGCCAAGAAAGTAAAGAGTTTTAAGCTTTGTTTAAATTGTCTTCGAAAAGAACATTTTGTCAAAGAATGCAAGGGTTCTAGGTGTCAAAAGTGTCAGAACAAACACAACACTCTTCTACACTTTGACAGAGTCGAATCAAGCAACACATCAGTCGCTTCTTCGCCTCAAGATCCCAAAACTGTGACTTCGTGCTGTGTTAACGTGCAAGATGACGGAGTTCTGTCTACAGCATCTGTTCTGGTAGCGGGTTCCAACCAACAATTCAAATCAGCTCGTATGGTTTTAGACAATGGCTCCCAAACGGGTCTTATTTCCGAAGAGTTTTGTGATTCGCTTAATTTGCAAAAAATACCTATAGATGTTACCTTTAGTGTTGTAAACAATCTCGCGTCTAGTGTCAAATACAGATGTAACGTTAAAATCGCATCAAAACAAAACAACCTCAAGTTTGAGGTTTCGTGTCTCGTCGTTCCGGAGATCACAAATCACTCTCCAAATCCAACAATTCGTATAATCGTTTCAAAGATTCCTTCTCACCTCAATTTGGCTGACCCTGAGTTTGACAAAGCTGGTAAAATAGACATATTGATCGGCAATAGTCTATTCTGGAATTTAATTGGTATAGGTCAGGTTAAATTGAATAATGAAGGTTTGATTTCACAGAAAAATTAGATTGGGTTGGATTCCAGCAGGTCCAATCCCAGAGTCTTCGTTAAATCCTCAGTTAAATATGATTCATTGCAATTTGAGTAAACCCGTGCATGTCGAAAAGCAAATAGTCAAATTTTGGGAACTGGAGGAATATTCGAACGAAAAATCCAAATCTGCCGAAGAAAAATTGTGTGAATCGCTTTTCATAAATACAACCAAGAGAGATGAAACAGGTAGATTTATCGTTACTATTCCTTTGAAGGGAAATCTCAATAACTTAGGCGAATCCAAAGAGAAAGCTATGCGTCGGTTTTTACAATTAGAAAAAAGATTAGAAAGAAAGCCTGAGCTAAAAAATGAGTATAGACTGTTTTTGACTGAGTACGAGAATTTAGGGCATATGTCTAGGGAATTAGATGAATCAAGGTATCCCGTATCTTATTACATTCCACATCATTGCGTAATTAGAGAAAATAGCGTTTCGACAAAGGTGCGCGTGGTGTTCAATGCTTCGGAACCAACAAGTAGAGTGTCATTCAACGACCTTCAAGTGGTTGGCCCAGTACTACAGGATGATTTGTTTTCAATTTTGCTCCGTTTTCGGAAACACCCTTACGTAATAAGTGGTGATGTAGAAAAAATGTACCGCCAGGTGCTCGTGACACCTGAACAGCGTCCTCTATTAGGTGCCTTCATCAATTACCTGATGATTGTGAAAAAGAGTTTCCTAATGTAGCCAAAACGATTCGAAAGGATTTCTACGTTTATGATTTGGTCACTGGTGCTAACTTAATAGGGGAGGCTAAATCACTCGTTAAGCAAATATCCCAAGTTTTGGCAACCGGGGGCTATAATCTCAGAAAATGGGCTTCAAACGACCCTCGTGTAATCGAAGAGATCAAGGATTCAGATCAATCTCCCAGTTTAGTTAGCTTTGAGAATGATGATGAAATAAAATTCCTCGGTTTAAGATTGCAAGCAAATTCGGACAATTTAAGTTACTCAGTTAATATTTCAAATAATACGAAAATTCAGTCATTCATTCCAGCTTATTCTCCTCATTTTGGTGGAATTTGGGAAGCTGGAGTGAAGTCCACTAAACATCACCTGAAGCGTGTCGCGGGTGATAACGTGTTAACTTTCAAAGAGTTGCACACTTTATTAGTTCAAGGAGAGGGATTGTTAAACTCTCGCCCCCTCACCCCTCTCTCTCTCCCGATCCTAGTGATCTATCTCCATTGACTCCTGCTCACTTTTTGATAGGAAGGCCAATTAGTACTGTTGCGGATCCAGACTTGACGCACCTACCAGAGAATCGACTTTCCCGATGGTAATTGGTTCAACTCTTGCAGCAGCACTTTTGGAAGAGATGGAGTCTAGAATACGTGTCCGAGCTTCAACAACATGTCAAATCGAAAAGTCCACACCCAGAAGTCAAGAAACATACACATGTTTTAATAAAGGAAAAGGATCTTCCTCCACTGAGGTGGAAACTTGGAAGAATTGTTGAGCTTCATCCAGGAAATGATGGCATTTCCCGTGTTGCTACCATCGAAACAAGTACAGGCACATTACGACGTGCGCTTGTAGCTGTGTGTCCTTTACCTATCGATTCTTAAGACCTCTTTTAAGAAAACTGTTTCTGTGTCTCATTTTACTATTTTTATAAAATTTGTTAGTTCATTTGCTAGATATGTAACTGAAGCTCTCGTAAAATAGTTTTGAATCCGTTTAGATTCTTTTGGAACGTTGCTTATAAAAATTCCAATATATTGATTTTGTGGTTCATACTAATGATTTGTAATCAATGATGCATATAGTTTAACGATTGTCCTATACCTGTTTGCAGTTTTTTATTGAAAGTAGAATCTTTCAATGCCGGGGGCTATGTTTGATTTATATTCGATTTAAAATTTGCCGCGTTCGACACCACCTAATGTCGGATCTAGAATCTATAAGCGCTTGTAGCGCTCCCTTACGTTCTTTTTCGTAACGAGCAGATGTGGCGAATATATTGTTTGAAGCACCAAGCACGCTCTCGTTTATTTTTAAATTTCTCCTGTGAAATCCAGCACAATCAACAAGAACTCCAACAGAATCGATGGTTGGAATATAATTTTTATGACCTACCGTGAAATACTTGCGATGTACCTTATACGTTTGTGGAAGAAATTTTGGAAACTATTATTAAAGATGCTAGTAACATTTTTGTGAAAGGCTTGGAAAAGAAAAATTTGTTTAAATGTTTGTTACTCAGAAATCAACGGAAATTATTGACATGCATGATATGGAATGTCCTTCGTTGAAAATATTATGTAATGAGTCATCTAATATATGCCCACGTCATTCAAGCACAACACAATTTTATTCTGCACTTCAAAATGTTTCTTAATTGAAAAATTGGTTATAACGAGATAATTAAGAATCAGGTATAAGAAATAAGCATTTTTCAACTTTTTAGTTTTAAGTTAGTATTTAAGGTTAAAAAATGTATTTTTTTCTTAAATAAATAAAATTACATACATTTGAACATAAAGGACTGGTTTTTATTTATAACGCATAATTTTATATATCTTAATGTTTTTCAGGTTATTAAATAAAATAATAAATATATTTAACTTTTAATTTATTGAAACCAAGAACTTTTTCTCTTCATAATTGATACAATAGTATATTGTGCTACAAGTGCGGAAAGTAGGCAGTTCCACACGAGTGTGAAGTTTGCTGTACGAGCCAGAGGCGAGTTGAAGGGGAGTTGTAGGCGAGTCGTAGGCGAGTTGGAAGCGAGCCGAAGGCGAGCTGTAAACGAGCCGAAGACAAGCCGGAAACGACCCGAAGATGAGCCGATGGCAAGTACTGTAAACTTCACAAGAGTTGCAACTGTCTACTTTCAGCACCTGTTGCACACGATATTTTTTGTAACAAATGCAGGAAATTTTCGATTTGAGAAACAATAAGAATAATTTTTTTGGAAATTTATGGTAAAATTACCAAAAATTTCCGGAAATTTCCGGTTTATATGTATATTACCGAAAATTCCCAGAAATTCAAGGTATCCAAAGCTTTTTGGAAAAAATCCAAAAATTTCAAAAATTTCCGGAAAATGCTAAATTTCCAAAATTTCCGGAAATTTATAAAAAGTTGCTAAATTATCGGAAATTTCTGGTCTCGAAAGCTTTTTGGAAAGATTCCAAAATTTTCCAGAAATTTATGGAAAATTGCTAAATTTCCTATAATTTATGAAAAATTGCTAAATTACCGGAAATTTCAGGTAGCCAAAGCTTTTTGGAAAAAATTTGAAAATTTCCGGAAATATATGGAAATTTATTGAAAATTGATAAATTTTCGGAAATTTGCGGTATCCAGAAATTTCTGAAATTTTCGGTAATTTATCGGTAATTTATCGGTAATTTATGGTGATTTATCGGTAATTTATGGTAATTTATCAGTCATTTATGGTAACTTATCACTTCGAGTTTGTCCAATCACTATTCACTACTCACAATCAGTCTCTCAATCGTCAAATCATAATGAAGTGAGGTTATTATTTCGGCAGTCCTGGAAAGTAAATCTGAATCGAAATGCGCAAGCGCAACAGCAAGAAAAAGTAATCTGGCTGGAAGTGCGCAGGCGCAGCAGCTAGGAAAAGTCTTTTTATAACTGCTTTTTACCACTTCCCGCACGCAATACATGCCTCGAAAAGCGAACATTTCGTGCGTGCGTTACAAAAAAATTATTTTTCACAGTAATAAATACCATATTTCATAGTTCAGTTAATAGTTCATGTTATTCATTCATACCTTATAACAGTATTCACTCAAGTTTACAAACTTCATTCATTCATTTGCATGAAAACCCTATTTTACAATAACGGTACATTATTATCATCATTGTCAACATCCATGAGCTCATGCACTCTATTTTTATACCCTCATGGAAGAGTATCTGTCGAACCAGGAATCAGCACTCGCTTATCATCATGCCAGCTGAGAGCAGTCTTATCATGTTTAATCGAGGGCATCTCATGCTTTCGACTTCGGATTAAATGTTGAGTCCGAACCAGGTTTTGACAAGAAATTAGAGTTTGCTTATAATCATCGAATGTTATTGTTCTTAAAGTTGACTCTTTAACACCTTTTGCTTTTTCCCCCCATCTTCACCTAAAACTTTATAGGCATATAATTTGGATCGTAAACCAATAAATTCAGTAATTATTTTTCCATTATTTTCATTCTTCATCAATACCAATACTTTTTTGTTTAGAAGACATGTACCGTAAACATTATTTGGTGAATAGTCAGATGTATTGAATTTGGGCGAATCTTTTTTAATATAATCGTAGACTTTGGGAACGGTGAATTGATATATTAAGCTGTCTGTGTCTGTATACAGTAATTTTGCATTGTTACCAAACGTGTTCTGAATACAATTATAATGAAAATCGTAAATTATTATTTTTGATACGTCAAGAACTGTAAATTCTGTATAAATTGGTTTATTGAAATCAATTTTTGTTTTATTCATTTCAACGATTACCATGTCTTCACCGAATATGATAAGGCTATGAAATTTGGCCTTGCGATTACATTTGTCGCACCATACCGCCCCTCCCATTAGGTTACAAGCCTTACATCTTTATAATTTCTAACATTTTCCATAGTTTTACCAAAAACTGAACTATTCATTAATTTATAAAAGTTTTTCTCAAACTCATTAACTGATTCTTTCCTACAGTCTCTATTTAGACCAATGTAATCTTTTAACCATGATTTCTGTTTAAATTGTAATACTCTATGGACTTTAGTTAGCTTCATTCCCAAGGATCAATATTTTTTCAAATTTCTATAATGAACTATATAATATTTCTTTGGTAGTAAATTTGGTACTAATTTTGGAATTGTGCATTTTGAGATAGGAGGTTTGGAATGTTCTGGGCATAAAGGTAAGTCTTTATGCAAATCATGAAGCTCTTCTGGATATTCTAAATCTATACGTCTAAGATGTAACCTTCAGGTGAATCGTTAGGAATATTGAAAAAGTTTGGTTCATTAGCAAAAATTTCAAACCATTTAAAATCTTTGTATGGTAAATATTCGCTGATAGCGGCACCATATTGGTTATTAATATCAAAGTACATTATGGAAGACTCTGGTTCACCAACATTTAAAATAATTATATAATTGAGTATTTGAGCTAGACTGCACAATCATGATATGATAGGTGCAAATAGCATGAAGGTTAGCATAGTTAGTACATCCTTACATGGGAATGCATACGAATCTTTTGAATAAAATATTCTAAACGTAAAAGTAAGTTATAAATGTATAAATAGTAACATTTTTCAACTGTAGAATGCATTTGCGCAATTATGTTTGATCTTTTTATCGGTTGAAGACCTTTCAGTTTCACAAAATAAAATCAACTATCCAAAATTTTAAGTAATAGTGCCCGATTCTGATTAGATCAATCTGATACTCCAACCTGAAATTTGGTGTATCTTATTTTATTGTAAATATGTACCAACTATGCTAACCTTCCTGACATTTCCACCTATCCTATCATAACCATAACGTTATGCTAGAATACTCAATTGTAATAGAGGTATGAAACATAAATACACTTTGATTGTACATATCATAGCCAATATTAAATGACATAATATCAATGTCAGTAATCAATTCCTGTTACCACACAAAAGAAAAATTAAAATTCAATAATTATGTTGTTCAATATTGTGAAAAAATTAATCAGTTTACCACGAAGCAATTAATGAACTAATATTTTCATTGAAACATCCAAATAAATTTTACTTTATATTTTTATGAAAATTATAATTAACGTTTTAAACTAATTTCAGAAGAATTTAAAACATATTAACATATAATTGTGATAATGTAATTGAGATACTCATTCCAAAATAGCACAAACATTTAAAAAAATTATATAGTTGCAACATATATATGTTCAATGTAAATAATCTTTCATCATACGAATTATAGACAATATTCAACTACGTAACCTTGAAATAAATAACTAATTCATGCTCCTCAATATAGAAATAATATATTTCAACCTTTATGCAAAAAAATATTGCAAAAACACTAATCAGCTAATAATTAATTAATCAGTTTCCAACATAAAAAGCAATGAAGAATTATTCGCATTAAAACATTCGAATAATGTTAATTTTATATTTTCCAAAACATTTAATTTAAAAAAATTAAAATTCAATCTTTATGTAATTTAATATTGTGAAAAAAATGAATCAGCTAATAAATAATTAATGAGTTCAGAACATAAAAAGCATTAAATCATTGTTTTCATCGAAACATTCAAATACAGTGCAACCTGTGAATAAGCCCTCTCCAAATAAGACCGCTTCTCCTAATCTCTGTTCGAAAGTTGCCCCCACTACTGCGCGCATCGTAGAATCGGGGGCGGACCTCCGAATAAGACCGCGCGTGGAAATTGTGTTTTGATCTTAATTTATGCTTTGAATAATAGTATATTGATTGTAATCTCATTAATCTATTGTTAATACTTATTGATATTTAGACATTTTTTATACACATATATTAATAAACTAGCTGTGAATTCGATCTCGAGTGTTTCCACTTTGTATTTATAATTACGGTGCTCATTTCATGAGCACTTTGCTTTCCATTAGCAAATGTATTTGCTTCCTCATAGAGGGAGCATTAGTTATTTTTTTCAATAAAAGACAAAATAAAGTCTTCATTTTGCTTAAGTTAAAAATAGACATTTACAAAAAATACAAAATTACAAAATAATACAAAAAAATTTTTAAATACAAAGATAAATCAGACAAATCAAAATGTGTATTCGAAATGATAATTTTACGAGTTGGATAAGGCCATTTTGCAAGACGGCGGACAAATTGAATAATGCACATTTCGAAAAGTTAATATAATGAAAATTAGCTGGAAAACATTTCTTACCTTCAAATGATTCCCCAAGAATCCTTGAAGCGTCCGAGCTGAATTTTTGAATTTACTATTTTTTCTCAATTCATAAGTCCAAAAACTGCACGGGGAGGATCATTCCTGACACGCCTTTTTTTAAATGATGGGAAAGTCTAAAAATTATGAATTGTGGGTCTTCACTTCAGTCTGATGCTACTTGTTTCAATAGCAAGTGAAAATAATTATTTTTATTGCATTATTTTTTCATTTGTCGTGATCTTGTTAAAAAGTGCGATCTCAGCTTACATTTTTTAAATTTAGAGAGCAATTTGGGAAGTAGAAATTACAACCACTGGCAAAACATACGAGAGCATTCGTTCGTGATCAAAAGTGACAGATAATATATTTTGAATTTATATTTGACGAATAGTCCAGGAGGTTTTCGAATAGTGTGACAGGAATGACGGCTACGTGACAGGAATGACGGTTGTGTGACAGAAATGAAGATGACTAAACTGATGAGGGAGCCTCACGAATATTAAAGTATATATTTAAGGACAATGGTAATTACAAAGATCAAAGTACACAATAGCTTAGTACAAAATGGTATTTATTCACTCTAGGAACGGCAGGCTACTACAATCTTTCGAAAATCACAAGATATGAGTAAATAGCAGTGGTGTAGTCCTAAAAAAAAAGTAGCCTGGTGGTTGTGGGCAAAGCCAGGAGTGCGGACAAACCTAGGATTGACCGGTCGTTTCGCAGATTGCCCGAGCGGTGTCGGGCAATGTACGAAACACTGCTTTACTTCGGGCTTTGCCCGAGGCGTCCTTGGTCAATCTGCGGAGTGCCCATGTCGCAATGGGCAATGTACGGAATGGCAAAACTATTTTTGATTTGTATGTATTTTGCTCAACGGCGATACCACGCTGAAAACACCAGTTCCCGTTAGATCACTGAAGTTAAGCAGTGTTGGGCGCGGTTAGTACTTGGATGGGTGACCGTTCGGGGAATACTGCGTGTTGTTGACCCGTCGTGGGTGTGTTGGACCCACACTGGTAGTATTTATCCACCTAGAAACACTACCCGAATCGGGTAGTGAGGCAATGAACTTTCGAGTTCGAAATGCTAATCAATTTTTTTTTTTTTAATGTATTTTGCTCATTCTTATTCCGATTTAACATTCTTAATTTAGATTCTATCTCTTGAATTAGGTATAATTTTCATTCATTTTATACAACTTATATTTAAAATGAATTAAAATCATATATAATAATTATAATAAAAAAAATAATTAATAAATTTCATGCGAACCCTTAAGCAGATAAAAAAAAAAGGTTTGCAATATGACTAATGGACAATTTGAATATTCCCCATGACTTTATAAACAATTTTTAATTGTTTAACCAAATGTAACTTATTTGAACAATTATTTATTCCCAAAAAACGTGAAAAATAATCGTATCTTCTGATTGAAATGTAATAGTTTGTCATTGTTTGAAATAGTAATTTTTTTAAAAGACATTATGTAATTATTTAAACAATTACTTATTGTTTATTCTCAAAATTTGTAGATCATATAATTATATAATTTTGATACATTTCTTCTAATGTTCAATAAATTTCAATTATTTTAAACAATTTTGATTTGCTTCAGCAGTTTTTCTCGATAACTTAAAAAAAAATTAAATAAAATAAAATACATATCATTATTTTTTTGACTGTATAGTATATAGAAAGAATATATTACCTATTTTTCAATTGTTTAAACAAATAACATTTGTTTAAACAATTGCTTTTCCAAAAATATTTTTGAAATCGTATTTTCTGAATTAAACATAATATTGAATGATTTCGAGGAGTAATAAATTCTGCTTAAAGCTTTATGTTATTGTTTATACAATTAATTATTGTTTTTTTTTCTTCAAATTTTCTTCAAATTGACTATGGATGGTTTACATCTTCTTTCGCGCATTATTAAATAAATGATGAAAGTCATAATAAAATTTAAATTACATTATTAAATAAATCATGAAAGTCATAATAAAATTTAAATTGCATTATTAAATAAATCATGAAAGTCATAATAAAATTTAAATTGCATTATTAAATAAATCATGAAAGTCATAATAAAATTTGAATTGCATTATTAAATAAATCATGAAAGTCATAATAAAATTTAAATTATAAAAGTGTATTTATCATTGCTTTCTTCATATTTTTACAATCTTTCTCATAATTATATTATAGAAAAGCACAGTCACTAATGCAAATTATTATTCAAGTTTCCACAGATTGCTTTTTTACATTTTCATACTCGTTATAAGTATTAAAAATATATATTAAAATGTATTTACGAAAATAATTCCATGTTTAATATTTTATATTATTGATCCACATTTGTCAATAGAAAACTGCTTGAACGAATAAAAATTGTTTGCACAATAACACGACGTTTTTAACATAATTTTCTACTCGAAATCATTCAATATTATGTTTAATTCAGATAATACTATTCAAAAATTTTTTTGGAAAAGTAATTGTTTAAACAAATTATATTTGTTTGAACAATTACAAAATTGTTGATATATTCTTTCTATACACTATACAGTAAAGAAAATAATGATATGTATTTAATTTAATTTAATTTTTTTTTTAAGTTATCGAGAAAAACTGTTGAAGCAAATCAAAATTGTTTAAAATGATCGAAATTTATTAAAAATTAGAAGAAATGTATCAAAATTATATAATTATATAATCTAGAAATTTTGAGAATGAAAAATAAGTAATTGTTTAAATAATTACATAATGTCTTTTAAAAAAATTACTATTTAAAACAATGACAAACTATTACATTTCAATCAGAAAATACGATTATTTTTTACATTTTTTGGGAATAAATAATTGTTCAAATAAGTTACATTTGGTTAAACAATTAGAAATTGTTTATAAAGTCATGGGGAATATTCAAATTGTCCATTAGTCATATTGCAAACCTTTTTTTTAATCTGCTTAAGGGTTCGCATGAAATTTATTAATTATTTTTGTTATTATAATTATTATATATAATTTTAATTCATTTTAAATATTAGTTGTATAAAATGAATGAAAATTATACCTAATTTAAGAGATAGACTCTAAATTAAGAATGTTAAATCGGCATCAGGATGAGTAAAATACATACAAATCAAAAATAGTTTTGCCATTCCGTACATTGCCCATTGCGACAGGGGCACTCCGCAGATTCACCAAGGACGCCTCGGGCAAAGCCCGAAGTGAAGCAGTGTTTCGTACATTGCCCGAAACCCCTCGGGCAATCTGCGAAACGACCGGTCAATCCTAGGTTTGCCCGCACTCCGGGCTTTGCCCACAACATATATACAGGGTGTTTTTTTTAACTTAAGACAACGAAATATCTCAAAAAATACGCATCCTACGGAAAAAATGTCTGGAATAAAATCTTTTTATTTTCGAGAGGGAAAAAAGATTTGTTAAAATTTACTCCACCCCACCCCCACAGGAGGCAGGGGTGGGGGTAACTTTGTAATTTCGAATGGCAACCTCAATTTTTTATCACAGATTCAGATTTTCCTTTACGAAATACGCAAGTTTTATTCGGAAGATTTGTTTCGATTCGCGATAGATGGCGCTGCAATTGCGAAAAACGAAATTGTTGACACATCTTTTAGCTCTACCCAGGAATAACGACGTGGACGTAGTAGTTGTCTATTCCCTTCGGGGTGCTTAATTTCGGTGAGTCCCCTTGCCTCTCACCATCCATCGGGGTGCTTGATCTCGGTGAGTCCCCTTGCCTCTCACCACAGGGATGCTTGATTTCGATTAACTATTTTACAATAAGTGCTCAAAATGGTGTCCTCGCACTTCGATGCACTTGTTAATCCGAGCTTTGAAAGATTCCACACAACTGCGAACTGTGTCTGGTGATATTTGTGCACAAGCAGACCTGATTCGCTCGATCATGTTATCACGAGTTGTGGGCACTTCTTGATACACGCGATTCTTTAGATAACCCCACAAATAGAAATCCGGCGCCGTAAGATCTGGCGATCTGGCAGGCCAATTTACTGGACCTCCTCTACCGATCCATCGTCCATTGAATTCGCGATTGAGTACTTCCCTCGCGATTGCTGCATAATGTGCTGGACAACCGTCATGTTGAAACCACATGTTGTGTCGCACTTCCAAGCTTAGGTCTTCCAGCAATATTGGAAGTTGATTTTCTAAAAAGTCACGATATTTTTCACCGTTCAAATTTCCATCAATAAAATACGGACCGATAAGTTGATCTCCAATTATTCCACACCAAACGTTCACGGACCATGGACGCTGATGCTCAACTTCACGCAACCAATGTGGATTTTCTACACTCCAATAATGCATGTTGTGCCGATTAACGTTACCCTGGCTTGTGAAAGACGACTCGTCTGTGAAGAGTACTAGAAAAAAGGAATTCGGGTTTCCTTGTATCTGCTGAACCGCCCATTGACAAAATGTCACTCGGTTCTGAAAATCATTTCCATGAAGTTCTTGATGCAGTGAAATATGATACGGATGATAATTATTACGTTTTAATACCTTCCAAACACTGGATAGAGATATTCCGGAATCGCGGCTTATTTGTCGAGTACTAACATGAGGGTCATTAGTGACTGCAGCTAAAATTGCAATTTCATTATCAACTCCAGTAACTATTACTTGACGCTTCCTTTTTTCCGGTTGTACACTTCCGTCAGTGATGAAGTTTCGGACAACCCGGTAAAAAGAAGCGCGTGAAGAAACACTTTCTGGAAAGCGTTGAGCATAAAGCGTGAGAGCATCATTGATATTCCTGCCACTTTCTCCATAAATGAGAATCATTTCAATCTTCTGTTGCTGAGATAGAATTTCCATTGTAAAAGTAATGAAGTAAGGTAATGAGGAAATACAACGACACCCAAACAAACTCAAACGAACGTGACCAACAACAATAACCCAAACGAAAGCAACCAACACACCCAAATCAAACGAACACAATCAACCTTCCTAATGAATAAACGTTAAGCACGGACAGATGCGGTTATCGCTCGGCCGGAATGACGTCGAGGATTGTAGACAGTGGAGACTCGATGATATGCAATGTCTACATCCAAAATCGACTGTCGTCAACCAACTGCGTTCGGGAATGGTTTTCGACAGTTTTATCACTTTTACTGTCCCGTTGCCAAAAGTTCAAGCACCCCGATGGATGGTGAGAGGCAAGGGGACTCACCGAAATTAAGCACCCCGAAGGGAATAGACAACTACTACGTCCGCGTCGTTATTCTTGGGTAGAGCTAAAAGTAGTGTCAATAATTTCATTTTTCGCAATTGCAGCGCCATCTATCGCGAATCGAAACAACGACATTTGTAAAATCGAAAAAATAAATAAGTATACTGTCCTGCGATGGATCCCAGACTGCGCAGAGTCATTCAATGAAAAAATGTTTCGATGTGGAAAAATAGCATTTGACTTTAAAAATAATTCAGTTGACTCTCAATTTGATAATCTTTCTAGCGCCATAAGAGACATGGCTTATGAATGTAAAATGGCAAAAACCGTACGTTCAGGTGCTGTTAGATTTGTTTTGAAGCCCTGGTTCGACGAAGATTGTTTCGCTGCAAAAAGAGAACTACAGGCTCTACTAAAAAAGTGTAAAGTCGCGAACTTCGATGATGCAAGTAAGACAGCATACAAAAAAGCAAAAAAGCTGTATGGGAGCCTCTTGAAAACGAAAGCTAAATTATTTGATAGCGAGAATGTCAATAAACTTGCAGAAGTAAAAAATTCGCAACAATTTTGGAGTGTGGCAAACAAATTTAGGAAGAAGGTTTTTCAGGAGTCTCCTATTACAATTCCACAATGGCAAAACTTCTTACAATGTGTTTATCCACCACGTATTAATGTTGATTTACTTTTTTTCGGTGTAACGCATCCATGGTTGGATCGTGAAATTGATTGGTTGGAACTATCTACGTGTATTAATAATTGTAAATCTGGCAAGGCACCTGGTGAAGACCAAATCTCGAATGAATTTATCAAAGCCTTACCCCACAATTGGAGACTTTATGTTCAAGTCATGTTTAACAAAATCCTTAGCACAGAAAAAATTCCGACAGCTTGGTCTAAAATTTTAATTTCAATGCTACATAAAAAGGGTGACAAGATTGACCCTCGAAATTACCGACCTATAGCATTAATAAACACCTTTACGAAATTATTTACTCAAATCATTTGCAATAGGCTTCAAACCTGGGCTGAGGGATATAAAGTAATACCAGAATGTCAAGCTGGATTCCGAAGGAACAGAAGCTGCGTAGATAACGTATTCAATCTGTTTTCTGCGATACACCTTCAATTGAGACTGCCCAAAAGGAAAGTATATGGTATTTTTGTGGATTTTGCGAGGGCTTTCGACTCGGTGCCTCACTCACTTTTATGGAATAAATTATATCGACTAGGGGTCAGTCCGAAAATTATTCGAATCATAAAAAACCTTTATGACATGGCAACCTTAAAAGTTAAGAAAAACTGGGAATACTCTGAGGAAATACCGGTTTCGGAGGGGGTTTTACAGGGTGACTCTCTAAGCCCTTTAAGTTTCATACTATATATGTCAGATATAGAGGACTTTTTTCGATCCAAGGACGTCAATGGGTTAAATATAAATGGATATATTGATATTCTATTGCTTCTTTACGCAGATGATATAATCATCCTAGCTCACTCACAGTCAGATTTAAAAAATAAATTGGATATACTATCTGAATATTGTGCATCAAACGGTTTAACAATAAACACGCGAAAGACTAATATAGTTATTTTTAGTGATGGCGGCAGATGTAAAAAAATCAATCCTAAAAACACAGTATACAATAATGTGGAAATACCAGTCGTCAAGTCCTATATCTACCTCGGTATACCTATACCCGGGTCTGCACTGGGTCATAGAGCAACTCTTTCAGCCATTGGTAAATCCCAGGTGGCTACAGGTACTGTTTTGTCTATCTTATCAAAATCTAAAACGGATTCATGGTCGTGTAGAAATAAACTTTTCGGTAGTTTGGTGGAGTCTACTCTTTTTTATGGTATCCAGTTGTGGGGATTGAGGTACATGGATTCAATTGAGAAAGTTCAAACGTCCTTTTTCAAAAAACTTCTACAATTGCCTAGAAGTCTACAAAACGCAGGCCTCAGACTTGAATTAGGCCGCGTAAAATTAGAACACAAGATACTGTCATTGGCTTGGGACTGGATTGTGAGAGTCCTGCAAATGAATGAAAATCGTCTACCCAGGATTTGTTTTTTGAGACGAATCGAACTGCTACCTTCTATGATTGGCAGTGTAAAATATAACTGGGCAGCTCAGGTACAGCAGTTACTGAACCTCATCAACATGGGAGACCTCATTTACAGTCCAGACCCAGAACTATGGATATCAAGGAAAGAAGAAGCACTTCAAACCTATTACGAATATCTCAGATTGTATGACATTAATAAATTCGAGAATACAAGATCGTTTTCAGTCCGTATACCCAGTAGTCTTGCCGATCAAACGGCGCCTTACTTAGAATACAGATACCCGTTTCAGATTATCAAGCTATATTATCAGCTTCGACTCTCAACTAATAGAATTATCTCATTTTCCTGTAATAAAAATGTTTACAGGATCGATCCTAATCAAATCTGTAGTATTTGTAATAAAATGGAAAACGAAACTCTGAGTCACATACTGCTTTCTTGCCCGATTTACAAGGGTCTCCGTAAACATTATTTATCAGGCTTTCCACAACTTTTTGACTTGAATTCAGAAGCGGCTATACTGTCACTACTCACGGATATGGATAGAGTAACAATGAAAACTTTATTTCTGTATGTATCTAACTGCCTTAAATTGCGATCATTCTGTGTCAACGAATAACCATTGTCTTAAATAACGATTCTGCATCAATAAATAACTGTAATGTACGTATTGTATTATATAATTATGTAAGCTCGCTTGCTCCAACTAAACATTTAGTTTTAACATTCTCCTTGCGATAAGTGTATATAACTTGATACGCAATAAAGAATTATTATATTATAAGGAGAATCTGAATCTGTGATAAAAAATTGGGGTTGCCATTTGAAATTAAAAAGTTACCCCCACCTGCCTCCTGTGGGGGTGGGGGTAAGGTAAATTTTAACAAATCTTTTTTCCCCCTCGAAAATAAAAGGTTTTTATTCCAGACATTTTTTCCGTAGGATGCGTATTTTTTGAGATATTTCGTTGTCTCAAGCTAAAAAAAACACCCTGTATACATGTGTGTGTGGGGGGGGGGGGGGTATAAAAAAGCTTAAAATAAAACACGACTTTTTAATTTTTTAATAGTTTTCTCTTTAATGTATGTACTTAAAATTGGGATACATAATAATACGTATTGCAAAGTTTGAGATCAGAATCCTTAAAAGTTCATACGTAGACAAGATTAGTCAAAACATGTCCATATTTCTCTCTTTTGTGAAGAATCGTGGCTATTTTCCAATTTCAAAATTATTTATTTCTCAAAGTTCGACATTTTTACCTGCTCACTAACAAAAGTCTTCTAATAGTTCAGCGACCACTGTTCTATAGAGTATAGACCATCGTTCCATTTATTGCAAGTGCCTGAGTCTCTGAGGCTCTGAGAGAGATAAATTTACGATCCGGGATATCCAGTAATAGTTTACTGTATTCTGGAAATTTTAAATATTATATTGTATATTCCATCAATTTCCATGAATATCTTTTCATGGTATTTTGTTGTCCGAAAGTTGGGTTCCATTCAGTCTTAAAATTTAATTTTCAATGTTGTGCAGATGGCTCTTTTAATGATAACTAGCGAAAAAATTTCCGTGTGATAAATAAGTGGCCTGGCACCGCCAGGCCTCGGCTACAACACTGGTAAATAGTAGCAATTTGTTTACAGCAACCTGTGAGTGAATTGGGTATCTACCTACACAAGCATGACTTTTCAAAATTAGAATTGGAAGGGATCAGATGCATGACGTTTTTATGCGAAAATGCAACATGGACATAAAGAGGAAAATTAAGGATTGCAAAATAACTCGAAAATATAAAATAAATAGTACATATCTAGGTACATTATAATTACGTGTGTACTTAGGCAAGACTTTTTCCAACCAGACTGCAAAGAGATCAGTCTCAAAACGTTTTCATGCAGAAACATAAATATCTATTACACTACCCAGCAAGATTTTGCATGAATACCCAGATAAAAAAATGCTTGCAAAATGATGGCGTATTCGCATGCATATATGCGGATCGATCCGTACATATGCGTGCGAATACGCACGCATATGTGTCATCAATTGAGGTTCATATCGCACGCATGTTATGATTATCATAACGTGCGTGCGATATCGCATGCACATTGTGATTTTTCATTAGAAATAATAAAATCAGGAATAATAATAAGAGAATAATAGAATATTCATATAAATATGAAATTATTTATATTTATATGAATATTTTATTATTAAGTAATAAAAGAAGAATAAATAAATACTTTTTCAAATTTTATTCAGAGAACTAATAACAAAAAGTGATTGCATTTTCGAAAAGTTGATCGATCATTCTTTAAACAAGATTTTTCAATAAATACAGTATTTATAAACAAATTTTTTTGTAAAATATGTTTTGGAAAGTTTGAACCAAGACAAGTCGACTTTTTTCCGCTTACACTACTTTTTTCGTAGAATTTATCGTTCTAAAATTATTATAGTGTTATGAACAATTATATTTGCATTAAAATTAACATATTTGCACAGAGATATCTCAGCACTTATCTGACATAAAATATTCGAAAAAAGGCAAATTGATTTTCAAGACATACGTACTGAAAAAGAAAAAAAAATTCCGATCGAAATAAAACTTTTGTTCATGAACAAGTTTAAAGCCCGGTATTTTTAACAACAATATATAAATATTGCACGAATAGTTGTTAAAAACCTTTTTCTTAAATTTGTATATTAACAAGTTTTATTTCGATCGAATTTTTTTTTCTTTCTGGGTATGTGTTTTGAAAATCAATTTGCCTTTTCTCAATTTTTTTACTGATATATCTATCTGCAAATATGTAAGTTTGAGTGCAAACTGAATTATTCATAACGCTAAAACTTGAGAATGGTTAATTGTACAAAATAAGTGTGAACGGAAAAAAGTCTTGCCTTGGTACAAACTTTCCAAAACGTATTTGTAAGTTTTTTCTTCTTAATAAATGCTGTATTTGTGTTAAAAAACTTATTCAAACAATGAACGACCAACAAACATAGAATGCTAATTAAAAGGCGAACTCCTTCCTTGTAATTCAGCTTAGATTGTCAACGGGCAATGCACTTGAAATGTATATTTATATTATATATAAATGTAAAATATATTTTTATAATTACACATATATTGCAACGAGCAACGAACACATCATATTTTAATCGTAGTCAGACTTTTAGTTTCAATATAAGGTATATATTATAAGAGCCGTTATCAGTCTTTGAAAACAGTAGAAAACAGTGAACCTGGTCCTTTTCAAGCAACTGTGATTAATGCTTTTAATGAATTTTTAATTGAGAAAATGTTTTTAAGTGGATTCTGAGAACCTCAAGAACAACATATTAAAAGTTCGAATTAAAAAGTGGATAACTTCGTGGTTAAAATCGTGAATTCGTTAATTACACAAAATCGTTAATTACATAAGAGCTTCAAAGACGATGGGCCCCCTCTAAATATTGTTTAAAATAATAAAAATAAAAAAATCGGTCTTGTACAATCGCATAAACTACCGTTTTTGCCCTTCACTCCTGAGAAAACCAATAGTGTTTTAATTTTAGTTTAATTTGCCAACGGGCAAAAGGTTTTAATTATATATTTGTAATAATATACTGTACATTTTTAATGCTTTAAACTAAATAAACTAATCTACGAATCGCTCGTTCCACGTACTGATAGCAAACCACCCTAAATTCCAAACAAATTGCGTATAAAACAAAATGAGCCAACGCGAAAACTGGTGAAAACACTTGCGAAAGTTGTCAAAATGTCAGCTGATGTTGTGTACGGGTGGGGGAAACGTTCAACTTCGTTGGTCAAACAGCCTCTCATCTGCCACCATTTGACTACCTATTCATTTTTTTAAGCGCGCGCTACATTCAGATTCGTAAACGCACTTAGTAATATATCCTTATCACAAAAGATAATAATTCTAATAATATACAAATCTTCTTTATACTTATGTATGTATTACATAATATAATATTACCCAGATAACAAAATGCGCGCACAGTGCGAGCGGTAACGCTCACACGCGTGCGGATTAATCCTGCACGCATGCCTTCACCGCGCCACGCAGATGCAT
>CAKNXH010053379.1:15215-28126 GCA_932178445.1 Andricus quercusramuli | reverse complement strand
ACATAAGTTTACAAATAAAAAAAGTGTCGGTAAGGTAGGAATCCGGTCACGTGACCCACTCGTCACATGGCCTTAATTGCAAAAATTACGCTTCAAATTTAATTAAAATTAAATCAAATTAAAAATTTCTGTTAAATAATCTATGTATGCTAGAGTGGTCCAAAAAAGCGACTGTTTAAAACGTTCATGGGTGCGTGGAAATTCGTATAGCCCAGGAAAAATCAGAATATGCCTATTTTTTTATTTCGTTGTAGAGTGATTTTTCAGCTTGCTAAAATGTTTAAAAAAATTTTGTTAATGTAATGTAAAAGTGATGAAACTGTGAGTCCACTCGAAGGATTCACCTGCTTGGCAACTGGAGGCTTCTTCTCACTCCGTTTCAGTGTGGTAAGAGTCCTTAATGTGTTTGTCTACCTAGAGGCCTACGCCTTAAAAGTTTATTACTGAAAACTTCAAGTGCCATTGTCAGCAGCTTAGTCCGACTACATGACCCAACCCCTGAACACCCTAACTCTGAAAAACTGCTGTTGGTCGAAGAGAAGCAGCAATATTAATTTGTATAAGTGTGTCTCCTTCGCACTTATAGTCGAAAAAGATATTACAAAAGTAGAAAATATAATGCTTTGTAAAGTTAATTTGGAATAATAATTGTTATGATCAAAAATGCTGCACTTATTTTATCACTTTTAATGTTTAATCAATTTCTATTTGTTTAAACAATTTTAATTTCCTTAAGCAGTTTTTTTCTCGAGAACTTTGAAAAAATAAAATACATATAATTATTTTTCTGACTGTATAGTGTGTAGAAAGAATATATTATCCATTCTTTAATTGTTTAAACAAATATGTTTTGTTTAAACAATTATTTTTCCAAAAATATTTTTTAAATCGTATTTTCTGAATTAAACATAATGTTGAAATATTTCGAGGAGTAGTATGTCAGATTGATATTCATAAGACTTTAAAATACTATAATAAAACATAATCTAAATCCATTTCAAATGCAGTCTAATTATAAAGAAATATGAAGAAAGCAATGATAAATACACTTTTATAATTCAAATTTTATTATGACTTTGACGATTTATTTGATAATGCGCCAATGAAGATGTAAACCATTCATACTCAGCTTGAAAAAAAAACAATAACTTATTGTAAAAACAATAACATAAAGTTTTTAGCAGAATTTATTACTCTCGAAATCATTCAATATTATGTTTAATTCAAAAAATACGATTTAAAAAATATTTTTGGAAAAGTAATTGTTTAAAAAAATTGTATTTTTTTTAGCAATTGAAAAATGATTAATATATTCTTCCTATACACTATACAGTCCGAAAAATAATTATATGTATTTTATTTAATTTAATGTTTTCAAAGTTATCGGAAAAAACTGCTTAAGCAAATCAAAATTGTTTAAACAAATAGAAATTTATTAAACATTGAAAGGAATGTATCAAAATTATATAATTATTTAACAAAAAGTAGCATAGGATACCAATTTGAGAAAAAACTGGATATCTCTGTGTCAATTTTTAGATTAATTTAAGAAGTTATGAGTTATTTATGACTTTATGGCGTGTTCGTGCCTTTACCCGGTTTGCCGAGTTCTGCCAGTCTGTTTAGGGACAATTTTTATTTCGAATTTCTAATAGAATAGGTTCGACTTAGCCGTTTATGACAGTCGCAATAAACGCTTCACCTGTATAGCCTACGGGTGAACCTATAGTTAAATTATCAGTTTTTACCCATTTTTCAAACCCCTTTGTTTAATATAAAGCTTTGACCATTTCAGTTGTTCTTTTCCAAATTTATTCTGAGGGGTTTAAAGTATACTCTGTAAAAATTTCACTTCAGACTAACTTCACCAAAGCGTGCAAAGCGTTCACCAAATTCTGCAAATATTGAAATTTTGGTAGATTTCTCCTCGTTGTAGAATTGTTACATAATATTTCTGAAATATGAAAACTCGACAAAATGCATCTTGAAATCTCGGAGAACAAATAACTCCAACATTGAATAAATTGGTTCATAACTTCTTATGAAAAATTGAACTTGAAAAAAAAGTTGTATTTTTACATGTTAAACTCCATAAGAGGAACAATTGCTTTTAGCAGGCTGAAAAATGACTTTACAAAGAAACAAAAAAATAGGCATATTCTGATTTTTCTTAGTCTATACGAATTTCCACGCGCCCATGAACATTTAAACAGTCGCTTTTTTTGGACCACTCTAATGTATGCTGATCTACGTAAATTTTATATTTTACTGCAATATAAAATTCCATATATTTAGATCCATTCATTCTCTAAATCTTCTGCTCACTCACCAGAAGTATATAATTCAAGTTGGAAGTACTTCCTGGATATTCGTGGGCTCCCAAAGATATCTTTGGGCTCACTCATTCACATCATTGACGGTGACTCATTCACGCGCTTTGACGCGGTTTCTATGGAAACAATGAAAAGTTGTAGAGGGCAGCACCTCGATATAGACGAAAAATAGTTAGCTATATATTTTCGGTATCCCCACTCCTGACCCTTGCCGCATCTAGGTAAAATATCTTTGCTAACACGAAATCTTCCTCCATAAAATTACGAGTTTTCATCTATAGGATATATTTTCGGTATCCCCACTCCTGACCCTTACCGCATCTAGGTAAAATATCTTTCATAAAACTCTTGGTTTGTCAGTACCTCTATTTGCGGACTCGACTTCCAACATTTCATCTCAGTCAAGAGAACAGGGTGCACAGTCTTCCCCTTTTTTCTTAGTTTCCCCTTTTTTCTGGAAATTCCCCTTTTTCCCCCCTATTCTCAAAAAATCCCCTTTTTTCCCCTTTTCTCTGTAAATATACGATATTTGAAATTTTAACCATTATTGAATAACAATTAAACTGGAGACAGAAGTTATAACCCAATATAAAATTGGAAGAGTTACAAAATATATAGTACCTCTCAAATAAGTATTTCAAGATTAACACATTTTAGTTGAAATGTAAAAATTAAACACCTTATTAAAAAATGGAATATGACAAATTCATCAACTGCTATTTTAAATGTTCTAACTTGAGCAATTTTTAATTTTTTTAAATCTTTGCTTGAAAAATTAACTATTGTTGAAACTTTATTTTTTGTTGAAAATTAATTTTTTTAAACAAAATTCAAAATTTGGTTGCAACTTCATGAATTTCTTTCAAAACTTATATTTTTGGCAGAAAACTGGTTAAAAATTTAACTATTTGGGTGAAAATATATTTATTTTGTTGAAAACCTGTCTTTTTGGTTGAAAATCAAACTACTTTGTTAAAAATTCATCTTTTTAAACTGAAAATTGCAATTTTTGATTGAAAATTATTGTTTGTATTGAAAGCTTATATTTTTGAATTCAATTGTATTGTAGAAAGTGCTTTTTTTGGTTCAAAAGTTCAATAATTTTGTAGAAAATTGGGTTTTTCGTTCAAAAATTAGTTTCTTGAAACGAAAATGTAGCAATTCCATTTTTGGTTCAAAGTTGATCTTTTTTATTTTGAAATTCAACTATTTGGTTAAAAATGTATGTAATTTGTTAAAAATTCGACCTTTTTTGTAGAAAATTAATCTTTTTGCTGTAAAATTTGACATTTGGAATGCAATTTGTTTTCTTTATTGACGAAAAAATCTTTTTTGTTTCAAAACTCAACTCTTGTTGCAAATTCGTGTTTTCGGATTGAAGATTTAACTGTTTTATAGTAAATTTGAATTTTTCCTCGAAAATTGGACAGTTTGGTAGAGGATTCAACTAATTGATCGAATTTTGAACTACGTTGTTAAGAATTCATAATTTGAGTTAAAGTTTTTTTTTTTGGTTCTTAAAAACTAGGCATGTAACTGATAATTTCAATGTTTGGTTGAAAAATAAAGTTTTAATTGAAAATTCATATTTTCGTGTTGAAAAATCAACTGCATTGTAGAAAAGTCTTCTTTCAGGCATCAAAATTCAAAAAGTTTTGGAGAAAGTTCAGTTTTTTCATTTAAAAATTAGATGGTTGGAACCAAAATATAATTATTAGATTTTTGGTTGAAAACAGATGTTCTTTATTCAACAATTCAACTATTTTGTTGACAAATTATCTTATTCATTGCAAATTTAAAATTGCGAAATTTAAAAATAAATTTTTTGCTCAGTTACAATTTTTTTGAAAATGTGCAAAAACATTTTTTGTTTTGGATTGAGTCATATGCACACATTTTAAAAAAAGTTGAATATGTCGAACTTGAAATTTATTCAGCTTGAACCAAAGAAACATTCTTTTATTTTGCTTTTTCGGAAAAAAATTTTTGTCGTGGGTTAGGATTTTTGGGATTTCATATCTTTTTTGCGATTTTGGAAGGTTATAAACACCACGAAAAAAAATGTTTCCCATGACTAAAAAATAATAACATGTTCCTTTGGTTCAAGCTAACGCAATTTCAGGTACCAATCAATTAAGAAAAAACAGTTTTTGTATATTTAAAAAAATTTTTAAGTAAGGCAACATTTTTTGTATCTAAAAAAATGTTTATCTGTAAATTTAAGAAAGAGAACAGAAGACATTAACCGATTTCTAGATTTTTTCTTTACTTGTTTTGGATGTCGCCCCAGAAGTTGTTATCCCTCAGCTCAAACGATTCGATTAATTTTCAGCATTTTTATTTTGCTCTACTGAAGAGTTTATTTTTAAATTTTCATTTAACGTATTAATTATGATAAGGATGAAGTGACAAATCTTGGGAAAATATATTTATGAGATTGTTGTCAAACATATCAAAAGTTTGTATTTAACTGAACCGGTCGACTCATCAATCAAATTCAGTACTTTGTGGAACTGTTTCGGAATGCACTGTTTATTGGAGAACATGCGAGCTTTATCAAAAGAAAAATAGTTTTCTCAATTTCTTCTTGAAATGGGCAATGGTACTTTGAATGACAATTCGGAAAATATACCAGTATAGATAGTACGGGAACAACTGGCCACGAAGGAGACATCAATCATGGGGCCATACTGACGGAATATTTGAATACTGTGAATCTTCCGAACGTGCCACCTCATGACTTGCGATTGAGAAAATACGCAGTGGTAATGCTGATAAGGAATCTAAGCATAAGTGAAGGACTTTGCAATGGGACTAGATTGCTCGTATTAAACATTTCTCCCAACGTTTTGAGATGTGAAATTTTGACAGCCAGTAGAGCGGACGAAATCGCTTATCGCAATCGGATTACACTGCACTGTGAAAATCCTTCCATTTTAATTCAAAAGAAGATAATTCCCAGTCAAAGTAGCATTTGCAATGACAATCAACAAACCACAAGGTCAAACTTTCGATAGAATTGGAATTGATCCAAAAAAATCGGCCCGCTTTGCGGGCACATTCCCATTGCGCGCGGCTCGCTTCGCTTGGGGGCGCGCGACTGTTGAATCTCGCGCTTTGCGCTCGATTATATATTCACCTCGCGCTACGCGCTCAGAAGTATTTACATCGCGCTTTACGCTCGGTTTCTATAGATTTTTGAACTTCGTGTTCGACTTCGATGAAAAGAAAAACTTTATTCTCAAATATTATAAAATTATCAAAACCTCTACATATGAAGTGATTGTTAAATTTGTTCTTATTTTTGACTGAAAATAAACTTTATTTACTTAAGGTTCTATCGACCCTAAGGAACACATTCTCATCCAGGCACTCGCGCTTCGCGCTGGATATTTGATTTGAACACCATTTGAACCTTGCGATCCACGCTCGGTTCTGTGCACCGTATGATAGAAACCAAAAAGTTCGAGTCCACTTACGGCACGCGAGTTGGTCGTCGCGCTCCGAAATACACTGATCGCGCACTTTATGTTCCTCATATAAAAATTACTAAATTTGATTTGATTTCAAATTAAGAATAATTATATAATTTAGTCAAACAATTTTATTAGTTAAAATGTTATTTTAGCTTGTGCTGTTTTCCAAAAAAGTTAATATTCTTCATTCTTAATATATTCTTACAACAAAAATTGATTACAAGTTTGTAAATCCTTTTTGAATAACAATTTTTGTTCATTCATCTGTTTTCGAAACATAATTAATAACAAATTTGTACCCCTTCTTTGGATAAAAAATTTGATCTCTCATTTTTTTTCGTAGCTCGTGTTATTCGTCTAACAATTTAATTTTTCTATTTTCAATACAGTTTTTTACAAATAAAACAAAAACTACGCGTCATATCAAAAAGTGAATAATAACAAATTTGAAGATCTTTTTTAGCTGTACAATTTTTGTCTTTAATCTTTGTCTTTTACCGTATCTCAGATAGTTTGACAGAAAAATGGAATTTTTGATTTTTACATTCTCATCCTCATGAGAAGGTATTGGTTTTATGTAAAATTTGACTTGGTTTTCATCAAATCTCCACGTTTTGAGACCCCCTGAGCTAGAAAAAACTATTTTCACCAAGATGTCTGTCTGTCTGTAGTCTGTCTGTAGTATGTCTGTAGTCTGTCTGTAGGCACGATAACTTTCGAAAAAATGATCAGATTGGATTGAGCTTTGGCACATTTTTTTAAGCCCTAAAATAGCATTTTCAAAAATTAAAAAAAAACTAACGGAAATTAACATTTCAAGCCAAACAACGCACGTTATGGAAAAAAGTCAAGAAAAGAAAAATGTTGCTTTTTGCAAGCCCTACAAGATTATCATAAAAACTTTTTGAATTTTGTCATGAAATGAAAAATTCAAATTTTTACCCCATGAAACATATAAAAAATGAGATAAAAAATTCCATTTTGCTTTCAGACTATGCAAGATATGAAAAAAGATGACGACACCAAAATTATCCATTCCAGAAAGATCTACAAATTTGTTGTTAATTATTTTTTTATAGAACGCGTAGTTTTTGTTTTAATCGTGAAAAATGACATTACAAAATAAACGAAAAATCAAATTTTTACATTCTCATCCTAATAAGAAGGTATTGGTTTTATGTGAAAAAATTTATATATAGTTTTATATGAATAAAAGAAACACTGTTTGACCAGAAACGGAATTTTCGTTTTTTGGTTTCATTTTCAGTAATTGAAAGCAAAACTGTTTCTTAAGCAATCAAGCGTTTTTCTTTGCTGTTGAAAAAAGTGTGTTGGTATTGTAATGAGAATGTGTTCCTTATGGCATATAGAGCCTTAAGTAAATATACTTCCTTTTTAATCTAAAAAAACAAATTTAATAATCACTTAAAACGTAGAGGTTTTGTCTATTTGATAATATTTTCATGTAAATTTCTTCTTTCTATCAAAGCCGAGCACGATGTGCGAAAACCAAAAAAATCCGAGCGCGTAGCGCGAGATATAACGACCGCGCGCCCTAGGCGCGCTTAAACTTGCGAGCGCAATTTTTCAATTTTTTTCAATTTTGCAAAAAATTCGAAGAGTTGTTATGAAAATATTATAGGGTGTTCAAGGAGCAAAGTTTTTATCTTCTTGACTTTTCTTCATACCGTGCGTTTTTTGGGTTAAAATGTTCATTTTCGTTTTTTTTTAATTTTGAAAATGTTATAACTCCGTTAATTTTTTTTTATCCGAAAAAGTCATTAAGATGAATTTTTCGAGTTTTTGGGTACTATGAATAGCCGTACATAAAAAAAAAATTGATTAGCATTTCGAACTCGAAAGTTCATTGGCTCACTACCCGATTCGGGTAGTGTTTCTAGGTGGATAAATACTACCAGTGTGGGCCCACCACACCCACGACGGGTCAACAACACGCAGTATTCCCGAACGGTCACCCATCCAAGTACTAACCGCGCCCAACACTGCTTAACTTCAGTGATCTAACGGGAACTGGTGTTTTCAGCGTGGTATCGCCGTTGAATAGCCGTACATAGAATTTTTAAGTCTCAAGAATGTTCAAAATGCTGTAACTTTTTGAATTTTGTTCCTAAATAGCTGGTTAACGAACTTGTTCTGTCTTTTTAGGCCTCAAAAAAGTGTGCCAAAGCACATTCCAATCTGATTATTTTTTCGAATGTTATCGTGCCTACAGACTACAGACTACATACTACATACAGACAGACAGGTAGACAGACAGACAGACTGACAGACACCTTCGTGAAAATCGTTTTTTCTGACTTAGGGAGTCTCAAAACGTGGAGATTTGATGAAAACCGACTAAATCAAATTTTGCATAAAACCAATACCTTCTCATTATGATGAGAATGTAAAAAGATGTTTTCAATCACGGACAGCTGTACGTAGCTTTTTCAAGAGATCTTGGGATTCATTGAGATTTTATTTAAGGAGCGACGCCATGCAAAATGACAAGCAAATAAAAAATTACATTTTTCAAGAGATTTTTACCTAATTAGGAAACTCCGTGTCTCAATATATTCGAAAATTTTGATATAATATAATATATGAATATAATGAAATGTCTACCGTAGAAGAAAATTTAATTTATATTCGAGATGAAAATAATTAGGTTCGATATTTTCAATAAGTAATTAGCCTTAGAAATGGAGCTTTATTTAAATGATACATGCTTCTAATTAGATTCATTCTGTATTTGTATGTTTTCAAAAGATGGCATATTGCTTCCAATTTATCTATATTTTATGAATAATTCAATTCAAAAATTCATTGAAAACTATTTTAATGAATCTTAATTCACATTTGAATGGATTTAAATTTGAGTGTTCTTGAGTAATAAAACAATAGAATTTCCGCGCGCGTAGCACGTAGCGCGCGGTGTGTTCTAGTGATTTAAAGAACGATGATGTGCGTTATGCATACAGTTTTGCAAATCATGTATGTATTTATGTATGTTATGTATGTATGTATATTTAATCTCTCCTTTTTACAGGTTTGAGGGCCTCCGCTCCCTGTACATATATTTACACTTCATCCTTAGTCTATCTTATCCGCTGCTTATATTCTAACGCTTCGCCTTATATGGGCATATCCAAGTAAAGTGTCATTTTCCCTCAAAAAAAAAGTCAAAAACAAATCTTAAGACACACATTTCAAACTTTTTTCGTACATTCTATAAACATATAGAAACGCATTTTTGAGCCTGGTCAATATCTTTGCGCATGCGCGCAGTTTGCACAAAATATTGAAATTAATAAATCCATAAAATCAATTTAATGAATGATACTTTATGAATGGAAGGTGAAAGAGGGTTGTTTCTTCTTTTTTAATACTCAGGATACTTTCTAGTAGTGTGTGAATTACCATCTTCTTGATTTAGAATATACTGGGTTTTTTTTTTTAACTTGAGACATCGAAATATCTCAAAAAACACGCATCCGATGACAAAAATATCCCTAATAAAAACTTTTCATTTTCAAGGGGGAAAAGCGATTTTGAACAAATTTACCCCTCTCCACCCCCCAGGAAGCAGAAGTGGGGGTAACTTTGTAATTTCAAATGGGAACCCCAATTTTTTATCACACATTCAGATTCCCCTTTTTTATGAAATACGTAATTTTTATTCGAAAATTTTTTTTGATTCGCGAAAAAAAACACCCCCCTGCCTCCTGGGGGGGGGGGATTTTTTTTAAGTCGTTTTAAAAGATCTAAAGGTGTATTCACACGCTGTGTCTGCTGGCTGTCAGCCAGCCAACATATCGAAATATCCATTCACACCTCCGAAAAATTCAGTGAAATATAGTAATATTTTAGTTATATCCTGAAACTCACTGGGAGATAACTAATATATTACTATATTTCACTGAATTTTCCGGAGGTGTGAATGGATATTTCGATATGTTGGCTGGCTGACAGGCAGCAGACAGATAGTATAAATACACCTTAAGTAGACAGTGTCTACCATGGCGCTGGCACGAAGGAAAATTTCACTTGAGGCGGGAAATTTCAAACCCAAAGGAATCCTCATTCTCTAAATATTATTAAATATGCAAAATTATACAACATAATATTATGAATAAATTAATATTATAAATGGATAAATCATAAATCCATGATAGTACTCACATGAAATGTATTGGAAATTATTATATATTAAGATGTATCACGAAAAATTTACTTTCAATAAAGTAAGGAAATGAAATGATGTTTAACGTTTCATTCAATTTTCGTATTGAAAGTTGGTTAAAAATTGTATTAAATATATTTTTTATTATTAAAAAACTATTTTTAATGTAAGACTATCAAGAAAAATTAAAAATATTGTTTTGAGCTCTTCTCCAATTCAATTTGTTAGAAAAGGGTTAACTTACTATAATAATGACAGATTTACTTGCCAAAAATTTGATATAAAATTGATTTTTATATTTCATTTCAACAAATACGATGTTAGTTTGTGAAAAACATTGGGCCTTTTGAATAGAAAAACCTTTCTGTCCAAAATTTTTTTTTCAGCCGAGTAATTCGATGGAAACAAGTAATATTTTTCAAATATTTGACAATTTTTTCTAATATTTTAAAACATTATGAATTCTTGGAAAAAAGTTTCAGACAAAAGTTATTCCTTACAATAAAACGGAACTTTTTTGTGAAACAACATTTTTTTGTTGACGTGTAACTTTTGAAGAAAATCCATTTATACACAAATTTTGACTTCGATTTTCACGAAATACACGTGATTTTTTAGGCACATAATTTCCCTTGCGGAGACGTTTTCGGCCACCGAAATACAGCAAAGTCAGCAAAAACTTGGATCCTATCTTAATGCGCGCGATTTTCACAACTGCTGGCTCTGGAGAAGACATTTTCACTGAAATTTTGGAGTGGACATTTTAGCCTTAAATTGGGCATAACTATTGCGCGCACTGCGACATTAACTTTATCCATGGTAAACTTCTTCACCCCAACATACTGCTTAATTTCCGTTAGCATAGAAGAGTGTGCTTCAATTATTCTTGGAATAAAGTACAAAGATGGAGTGGACATTTTTTCGCCAAATTCAAAATTTTCGTTATTTGAATGTATGCTACTTCGATAATTTTAGAAGCACATCTTTTTTCTTCATATGGCGTCTACTGTCTACCAAAATCTAATAAAAAATCGAAAGATTTTTTGCCTGGGTAGTTGCGCGCACTTTCCACAACTACAGACCTTGGAGCGGACATTTTAATTGTAAAAGCCGTGACACGACTTTCAGGTTTTCTTGCTGAGTTATAAATCGAAGCACAATGTTAAATCCGTGAAATTTCAGTAGCATATACTCCACTAAACTAGCATGATTTTTCTCAGAATTTGCAAACATTACGCGGAAAAGCTGCGAGTATGCAAAGCATTCAATTTGTAGCTGGTGACAAATATTACACAGGTATATTTTTGGTTTTTTTTTCCAACTATTATATGTTGTATCTTCTTAGAAGGGTTTCTGTCATGACTGTAAGCTTTCGTTTCTATTTCAGGAAGTCTGGCTGTAAATTTTTATGCAATGCAACTTGTATTTTTAGTGTTGGTTTGCGTATGATATCACGGTGACAGAAAAATGGCACTTTTCGTGGAAACGCCCATATAATAGCAATACTATTAATACTATTCTTCTTACTTCTAAAATGAGCGATCTTCAAGGGCTTCTGTTTTCTCTTACCATCAAATGCATTTTCACCGATTTAAAGTTTAAAATTTTTTACTGGTTACTTTCGTTTGAACAGGATTACCCGTTTGGCTCTGCCCTGATCCCTTGCTTTCTCTTAATTCTTCCAGTTTTTTCATCCACATCACTCCCTGCCCATTACCATCCAAGATCCATCTCACACACTCATCCACACTCAACTGTCCATCTTCCTCTCCTGTACACCTCTCTAACACATGTGCCCATGACTCCACTTCGTATCCACATACTCTGCACAGATTGTCCTCTTCATCCATCCAATATCCACAAGCTCTCACTCCTTCCCCCATTCTAAACCGTACAACCCTATTCCATTTGTCTTCCTCTTTCATCTTTTGCAAATATTCTGGTTCCGTCAACTCTTTGACCATCATATACCATCTACTGTAGCTAGAATCCATAATCTTTCTCCATCTCTCTTCTCCTTGTCTTACTAATAGCTCTAATTCTATGTTTTGCCAATTCAGAACTCCTTCTTGTATCTCACAAACCCTCCTCATTTTTGTCCTTTCTTCCTCCCATTTCGAGTTTCCCAAATTTTCTCTCGTCTCCTAGTCCCGAACTTCGTCCAAGCATACTTGTGCTACTCTGCTCCCCTCTCCCCTTTTCAGCTTCTCTTCAAACCTCCAGACTCTCTTACTTTGTCTCGTTACCATTTTCTCCCTTCCTAGTTCTTCCCTCAATATGTCTCCTGGGCAACTCCAAGTAACCCCCATTACCCATCTCAGAAATATCTCATGCATGCTTTCCACTTTCCTATGTTCCTTCCATCCCCAGACTTCTACCCCATAACCCAATACCGCCCATAACAACGCATCAAACAACCAGACCCTCATTCTCCAATCGTCCTTGATCCTTCTCTTTTCTATACCCCATACTTGGCCCATTACTTTGCTCGCACATTCGATTCTCTTCCTCACCTGCACCTCGTTTCCCCCTCCTGCCTCAAACCAGTAACCTAAGTAACAGAACTCCTCCACACTTTCCACTGTTTGCCCGTTCATCTTCCAACCGTAACCTATTTTGGTCTTTCTCTTTCTGAAGCACATCACTTGGTCTTCCTTACGTTCACCGTCAGTTCTTTTGCTCCTACATACTCTTCGAAAATTTTTATCATCAGGTTCATCCCCTTCTCATCGTCTGCTAATAGAACTACGTCGTCCGCGTATGCTAGAGAGTATAGTTTGCTATTACCCAGAATCGTCCCCCCTTTCCCTTCCACCTTTAGCTTCTCCTCTTAGTCTGCCAGCAGCATATTAAAGAGCAGCGGACTCAACGGGCACCCTTGCCTAAGACCTCTTTCTGTCCAGAAAGCCTCCCCCTTTT